>CBVK0101519003.1:0-11672 GCA_900067695.1 Picea abies
GATTCAAATGCTCATATCATACAAGATAGAGTTGAATCCACAAAAAATGGATAATATTACAAAAATAGTGAAATTAGTAACCACTCATGCATGAGTTGGCTTTGTCTAAATAAGACAAAGTTTTATAAACATAAAAAAAAAAAAACCACTGCATATTTGAGCGTATGATTCAAAGTGTTTTCTCCATGCAATCAATAGTATAATCTTCCATTTTCTGTAAATAGCAAAAATCGATTTGATATTCAGAAAAACAATTGCTAATTATTATTCAAAAGAGATTGGTTACAGAATCATATATTCTGTAGCTATTCTTATTTTTAGCAAATGAAATAAAAAATTAAATCTACTTATTTCGATTTTTCATTGTAGAATTGAATGAAACAAAAAAAGAAACGTTTTACGATTAAAAATTAGCCAAAGAGAGATCCGACAGTTCAGAATTTATAATTGTTTTGAAACTGGTTGTGTTCTTAATGATTATATTCTCGACCCTCATGAATCGTTTATTTCCCCTCTCTGTGTGTGCCTTCAGGTCAAGGTTCTCTTATTTCAACAGAGAATTCTGAGTAGCCAAGCATTTAACTCGAGCCTGTAAGAGTGGAACATCTGTATAATAACGCTCTATCCAGTCGAGACATCTATCACATGCACCGGGGAAATGGTAGATCAACGTGGAACATAGTCGACAAGGGGTGCTTCATTTTTACCTATGGTTTGTTCCAGGTCATGACCGATACCTGAAAAACCTTCTTTACCCTTAAGACACAGGGGTAAATTGGTCACAAAATCATACTGTTCAACATGGGTAATAACCTCTCTCCTGGAACACTAATTTTCTGGGTCTTCATGAACCAAGAATTCATCTACCTCGTGATATGAACAACGATCATCGATCTCAATCAGATTGATCGAGCTCAGATGATTACTCTTTCAATTTTTTAGTTTTCTAGAAAACAAGCGACCAACATTCTTATTCCTAAAACTTAAATCCATGCTCAATGGCTTCTTTCCCTTACGAAAATTCTTCACAATAGGTTTATCATTAATGTTTAAACTAGAATCGTTCATAGGCACAAGATGATCTTTTTTTTTTTTTAATTTGGAAATTACTTGTTCCAGAGATCTTCCAGGTGAAAACTTACAGGGTAATTCTTTATCCACATGGGTTTCATCAACAACAAAAAATGGCTCTATAAATTTTGGGCCATCAACTGAATTAACGACCTGGATTTCAGTTACTGGTTTGTTTGAATTAGGGTTTACAATTAAAACAGGGTTGACTGTAGCGTCGGCTTGGGTGAAGTCATTTTTTATCAGAAAGGTCTCCCAATTGTCACCTATTTTTGACAAGTGATAAACCAACAAGATTTTAACGAGTCCATGGTGAAACATGCTCGAATTGATACCCTCTTTCTTATAGAGCTTGTACATTTTGTAAAGACACATCAATAGGTAAAAAGGCATATCCAACTAAAACTCTATGAAATTCATAAAAAAACGAATGTGGTACAGAAAAACCAGCCCATATCAGCCTTCACATGTAACAAACTGCTTCAAAATTAAAAGGAGACTGTGCCATCTAGGTTTTAACAGAGCAATGGGAATACATTTTGTACAACTAGTGGTTTCACGAGAAGCCATGAATAAAATCTATGGGACATCTTCTATTTTAGTGTTCTTAAACCACCTCTCACCTTTTAATGGGAGTCATGTTGCCTTGCTCAATAAATGCTTTGTTAATTCCAACTGTATATCCCCAATCTTGGCCCTGAAGCTATCAAAATTTTGTGCAAAAGCTTTTGCAACCTGGAGATTATAGCCTTCGAACTTCTTGAGAAACATTTCCCATCCATGAACCTTCAGGTCATCAATAGTGTCATCATGGGATAATAGATCTTGGAATCTGTTCTGCTCAATACGAACCACACGTGCCATTACCACTACCATAAGGATACAACATATATCAGAAGGGATAGGTTTAGGTTTCCAATGGGAGAGCAGTAGAGACAGGTCTAAGCAGGATGTAATGGCAAAAATATCATAGAGTCTGGGGGCTATCATAACTCGGACAAGAGAGTTAGGGAAAACAAAAATCATAAGGTTTGTAAAACTCCAAACCATTTCTCATGATGAGTGACAAACCCTACAAAGTACAAAACCCTATGCGCATAATCAATGGTCTCATTAATTTTTTGGGCCAGCAAGGTGAAACGAAGACGCAAGTACATCATGCCTGTACTAATTTGGATGAATGTTGATATGACAATTGAACTCATGAGAACAATATCAATAGTTAACAAGGGTTGTTGTGCATTCAAACATTTCCACAATGAACTATAGAACCAATGAATTCATGATAACCATAATACAAAAAGATTTCGATAGTGGATTAATCAACCATTTCATAAGATTTGAATTTTAATCATATATGAGTGAATTTTAAAACGATATTTCTAAAAAAGATTATGAAACCAAGCCAATTTTTATGTTTAAATTCATGCTTACATTCATGAATTAAAAATAAAACAAACAAAAATGCAAACGAAAAAAAAAACTCAATAAGGTAAACTTAACCCAATCATCGCCTCAAAACTCAGAAACATAAACATTTACAAATAGAAGGTGATGGAAGCTACAAAAAGGTATAGTCTCTTTCGATCATGATAAGTATCGAAAATCATGTGTGGGTGCCAATAGGTTCTCAGACCCAAATTGTCATGTCTTTTTTTTGAGCTTCTACTTGATTTTAACGACATATCGGTAGGCCACACCCAAGGATAATATGTCCAAAAACTTCATTTCGGCCTGGATGTATCTATGCAGACCACCGTGATACTTGAGCACCATATGTCTCTCAGAATCTTTGATACCCATCTTGGTGCGCAAGGTATGGAAGATATTCGTGAACTCAGGCACTGCTTGGTCTCTTTCCTGCCACAGTGTGGTCCATTTTGTGTACATGTCGTAGTTACTTCCAATAGGGTAGTATTTTTTCTTAATATCATCCCTTATGGAATCCCAGGTGATCATGACTGTAAATAATGAGGGTTCCTCTATTTCCTTCTTCTCACAGAAATTTTCCCACCAATCTTTAACATGGGGAATGACTTTGAGGAGCGAAAAAGTGATCTTTTCTCTATTCAAGAATTTATGGACATAGAAATACCCATATATAATATTCAACCATTTTTCACCACATATGCATCTATATGACCTTCAAATATAGTAATATTGAAGTTGATTTGTACCTTGAAGGGGGTGGCGTCTCCGTTTGAGGAAGATGTGTCGCATGTTGGTAGTCGTTGAAGGATTTGCGCAAAACTATCCATCATCTTGTTCCTCTATTGTGTGAGGGATTCCTCAAGCAAAATTTTGAATGGATATCCTATCCCTTTATATTTATTTTATCCCACCATGATAGGTTGCTTGGGCATGCGAGAGATTTTTTCCTCAAGAGAAACAAGCTCAAGACCCAATTCTTTGTACCCTGATCTTGTTGGGGACATGCATTAAGAATGACAATGAGCAGACCACTATGATACCACTGATATGGATTTTATGAGTAGAAAGAAATGAATAAATATTATTATCAAAATATGCTTAACACAAAATAACATATATACAGTGAAATTGGTTTCTATTCAATAAGGAAATAAGCTGAAACTGTAAAATTTGAGGGAAAACAAGCCTGCTAGAATGGTGGTGGCTTATCTTTGGGAAGAGGTGTGACGCCTGTGCTCATTTGCAAGAAGATGATTACAATGAGGATCTCAAGGAATTTTTACAATAAATAGGAATGTCAAAAACCCTAGACATCCAAAANNNNAACCCTAGGAGATGAAGCGCCAAAAGTCATGTGGGCCCCATTTGGGTAATTTAGTACATCAACTTCCTGGGGTCGTAACTTTTTCATATGATCTTCGTTTTAGGTGCATGATATCCCGTTGGAAAGGTCTATCCAAGGAATACATATGTTTCTTGTGGAAATCCCTACACATTTTGACTGTGGTGATCCCTAAAAACGTTGTTCAGGGCCTCAAAACGACCTCGGAAGTCAGGGACCCGAAAACTAGGAAACAAATGTTGAACTGCAAAACTGCCAAAATGAGTCAATTGGAATATGTGGGAGGCCACTGACATCCATATAGATCAGCCATGGTATTTCAGAACTAGATTTCACTCAGAGTCTTTGATACCAATATTGGTGCTCAAGGTATGAAAAGTATTTGTGAACTCTGACATTGTTTGGCTCTTCTCTTGTCGTAGTGTGGCCCATCTCATGTACTAGTATTCATAGTTATCAATAGGGTAATATTGTTCCTTGACGCATCTAGAAAAAAATCCCAAGTGGGCTCGACCTCGTGTATTCCAGATTCCTCTGTGGAATTTTTCTCTCAGTAAGTTTCCCACCAATGTTTGACATGACATGGGGGAGAGCCTTAAGGAGTGTGAAGGTGATATTTTCCTTGTCAGAAAATTTGTGAATAGAGAAATAACCTTCTAGCAGATTTAACCATTTTTCTAGGGCATCCGCATCTATATGACCTTCAAATGATGGAATAAAAAAATTAACTTGTACCTTGAAGGGAGAGGTTCCTCCAAAATGTTCACTTGATGAATATGTTCATGTTGTTATCGACAGACGTTGAAGGATGTGGGAAAAATTATCCATCATTTCGTCCCTCTATCACGTGAAAGCTTGCTCAAGAAATAGGTTTATAGAATGTTATACTCTGCCATTTTTCTTTTCTTCCGCCATGGAGGGTTTCTTGGGCATGCGAGAATAATTGTACTCAAGAGAGACAAGCTTGAGATCCAACTTTCTATACTTGGACCTCGTTAGGGATATGCACTGAAAAATGATTAAAGCAACCTGCTCTGATACCATAGATCTGTATTTGTGAGTAGAAGAAAATGAAAGTAGAAATATTACAATGAAACACACAGAAATATTGCCAGAAATAGAGAACTACAATAATACATGAATTCTATTAATGAAATAAATGTAGAGAGACTATAAAAATATAGATTGAAAGACTCGCTAGAATGGTGGAATCTTATCTCCGAGAAGAGATGTGATGGCTATGCTCATTCGAAAGAAGATGAGTACAATGAGTCTATGAAGGAATTTTAATAATAAACATGAATGCCAAAACCCTAGACATCCAAAAACATAACCCTAGGAGACGTAGCACCAAAAGTCATGTGGGCCTCGTTGGGTTAAGTTAGTACATCAAATTCCCAGGGTCATAACTTTTGCAGTAGGTCTCCATTTTAGGTGTGTGATAGCCCATTGGAAAGGTATTTTTGAGAAATATGCATTATTAGATATTATTTTTGAGATTAACTGCGTAGTGTAAGTCATTAATCTATGACCCATATCCATGAGTATTAGTCGCAACTGACCAATAATTCTTATGATTTGAATAGTCCACTTAGCACTCATTGCATTGGGTGATGCTCATGGATATGGGTCATAGATTAATGACTTACACTATGCAGTTAATCCCAAAAATAATATCTAATATGTTTCACTGCAGAAGCCCCTCTATGCTTAAATATGCATTATGTCATAAACTCTGACTTCATCTATATTTTGACTGTGGCAATCCCAAAAATTATCGTTTAGGGCCTCAAAACAGCCCCGAAAGTATAGAAAGATGTACTCAGATGAAAACTACCAAACTAGGCCAGTTGGACTAGATGGGCAGCCACTAATATCCACTTGGATGCTATGTAGTGCTTCAATATAGACTAAGAAGTGAAGAAGCCATAATTACAAAGAATGTCCCCATTACAGAGAAACGCGATGAACTGAAAACTATCAAGATGAGCCAGTTGGAATTTGGAAAAGGTGGGTGGCCACCAATATCCACCTGGATTAATTGCAAAATTGACTAAGGAGTTTCAAATTCACCATCAGAGGAGCATGTCATATAAACTTCAGGAAAATGGGATAGTAGAAGCCTTCAATAAAATTTTAGAGAATTCTTTGACAAAGATATGCAACGTAGGGAGGGATGATTGGGACTTGAGAATCCTTGCAGTATTATGGGCATATAGGACTACAATAAAAAAAGTTGATAGGAAAAACACCTTTTAGGTTGGTATATGGGAAAGAAGAAGTAATTCCAATGTAATTTATTATGTCGAGCTTAGGCGTTGCAACAATTGATGATCTTTCGAACTCTAGAACAATAGAGGGAAGATTGTCACAATGTTTACAGCTCGAGGAAGACTGATTTGTCACAAGATACCATCAACAAGTCCAGAAGGAAAGAGAAAAATCATGGCATGATAGGAATATTAAACAAAAAAAAATTCAAGTGGGAGACTTAGTGTTGCTATATGATAGCAAGTTCATGCAGCACCTAGTGAAGTTTAGGATGCAATGGTTAGGTCCATATGTGATCAAGTATGTTACTAAAGCATGTTTTGTGCAGCTAGAAATGTTGAATGGTGAAGTATTGTGGGTGGTGGTGAATGTGAGTCGGTTGAAACTCTATAGGGTCGATCGACCATTCATGCACTAGTCTGATCTGTGTGGGAACGTATGTACATTAGTAGTGTATTATAGTAAGAAAAAGAAAAAGAAAAGAAAAAGCAGAATAAGTAATAAAGTAAGCGAAGGAACGAAACATAAAATTGAAGTGTTGGTCAAGGGTAAAGAAGTTAATATAGTTCAGATAAATAAATAAACAAGAGAATGTCATAGATGAGAACGAAGAGGAAGAAAGATACATATACAACAAGAGTAAGTGTGCAAAAGAAATGAGTTATGAATTGATAAAGGATCACACAGAAGAAGTGATTTATGCGCTGATAAAGGATTGTGTAGAAGAAGTGAGTTATGCGTTGATAAAGGAATATGCATAGGAAATGAATTGTGCACAAAAGAAAGGATTGTGCAACAAATGAACGAATAATTCAGAGAATTGTGCATAATAAGAAGCAAAAAGACAATTAAAGGAATTAAAGAGTGGAAATGAAGGTTAAAAGTAGTAGTGATGAGACATCATGAATATGTGTAGTCATAAATGAAAATTATTGGTGGAGATCGTGACAGACTGGAAGATTGAGGAAAAAATTGGGCAAAAAAATTGGAATTAATGCAGTGTTAAAACAAGTATTGATTGCACAAAACTAGTGAATTAGAAAGTTAATTCAGGCGCAAAGGTAAATGGACAATTGTCAAAGGGGAACGAAATCCGCTAAGGGGTTGATGGGCTAATGTTATTGTTATTTGGAGTTTGCAGTGAGTAGAGAGATTTGAGAGTAGTGTTGTAGAGCCCTAAGAAATGCCACAAAGATGAAGGATTTGTCACAGGAAACAATATTTTATAGATGGAACTGCCAAAGGCATCAACATTGGAACATAAGAAAACACAAACTAGAGCAACAAAAACACTACCAGGAGTTGAGGAGACTCTGGGAGCATCCTCATTGGAGCTGACGTTTCCAAGGGACTACATTCCACTGAGGAAGGACGATTCCAAACCAGTTAAGTTAAAGAACGAGGCCATGTACAAATTGGTGATGCCTGAAATCTCATATGGGGAAATCATTGATGAGGATATGCTAGGAAAGGTGTCATAGCTGAAATATGTGGACCGCGACATCACATATACAATGAAGTTTCCCAAACTATCATTGAACAACTACTTGGAGATGAAAATCGATGCAAAGATGTACCTGCCCATAGCAAAGCCAAAGATATGGGATAGAGGGTTGGAGCGAGTTATCCTATTGAATCTATTTGACATACCACACTTTGGTAGGAGCCAGGATATTGATGCATGTGTAAATATGTTATTAACTTGTGTGCATGGTGGCTACTTGTGGTTAGACAAGCCAATTTCTATAGACATTGATATAATTGTGCGAATCACAAGATTATCATCATAGGGGAAAGATCCTACATTGTTGGTCATAGACATAAAGAATGAGAAGGCTCTGTCAGAGGCCATGAAGGAGAAATTCCACACAGTTAGAGGTGTGCATGATTTGGATGTGCCAAGTATATGTGACCCAACGGTACGATTTGTGACGTAAGCGTTGGCATGCAAATTGATGAGAAAGTGTAGGAAAGACCAAGTGGCCACATGCATGATAGTTGCGGTCGAGAAATGTGTATAAAGGGTAACAATGAGTTGGGTTCCATTTTTACTCAACCAGTTCCTAATAGACTATGCGTAAGCATAGGAAAAATGAATGGAATTCCACTATTCCTGTTTATTAGTTATGATCATGTTAGAAGTGTGGAAAGAACCAAAGGATGCACAGTTTTTGGGTATGAGAGGAAAGTCATGCTTGGCTGCCAAGTATCAGAACTTATGGTAAATGACGCACAAGGGATGATAGTTGGACAAAAATATTGAATCCTATCTATATAAGAAAATGATTAGGAAATGTATCTAGGACACACCACAAATTTCGCCACAACTTTTAGAAACTTGCAAACTAATTGTACAGTTCATGGAAGATCGTAATCATATGTACATACAAGCAAAGAAATATCCAAGAGAGGAATGGGTCAAGAAAAAGTAGCAAATAAAAGAGGAGTACATAGAACTAATTATGCAGGATTGGGACACAGAATGGAAGGTCCCACCAAACAAACAAGCAATGCAAACACCAAGTCTTGAGATTAAGGAAGTACAAGGCTCAGGAAATGGTGCAAGAAAGAAGAGGGAAGATGTAGAGATAGAGAAGGTCAAATTAATGTCGCATCTGAAGAAGCGGATATAAGACAAAGAAATGATTCCACTATAACTAACGAAAGATGACTTTGAGAGGTTTGGGGAGCAAGTTAAGGAGATCACTGATGATGTGTTTCAATGAAAGATAGAGAAAAAATAAGGAATAAATGGAAAGATATAGGAATAAGTTATTGCACTACACCAATTGATGGAAGAAACCACTATAACAACTGCACAACAAACAACTAAAGGAACGGTGACAAGAATAGCAAGGATAATAGAAGCAAGACCAACATTATCTCATGCATTAGAGGTAATGGGGGAGTGCAGAATAATTAAGTTGGAACCAGGGGTGATTATGTTCCCATCAGTGGAAATGTAGGAGCAAGTGCACACACTTAGTCACTTTGACATAGTCTTATCACAGATACCGAGAGAAATGTTGCAGGGGTTACATGTGAGCATAGCACAAGAATTGAACATGTTCATAGTAAAAACATCTGATGAATTGGCTAAGTCCACAATAAAGATTTAAAGAATGCATATTGACTACAACAGAGTTGAACGGGAAAGGGATGCAACTGCGCAGAAGATAGAACAGGTGAAACAAGCATTTGACAAGGTTTACAAAGATATTCTAGAGGTACCAATGGATGTGTTTACTCCATTGGAAGATTAGGTAGTGAAGATCAACAAATCCATCCAGGGATTTTGAATGAAAATTGGTGAGTTAGAAACACGAATGAAACCAAGAAAACCCCCAGAAGAAAGAGACCAAAGGAGAAAATAGTAAGCACCATAGTGGAAAGTATTATAAATTTGGAAGAAAAATGTGCTAAGTTGTACGAAGAAAACATGTAAGTCTGGAATTAGCTATTAGAGGATGTTGAATTACAAAGTATTTAAGAGAAGATTCAAACTACATAGGGGAAGGCTAAGAAGATTAAGGAAACCATTAACAGTTGTCCACCAACCAAGAAGATGACGAAAATGCAAGAGAGTAAGAAACTATACTCTGAGATGAACCAGCCGAGGTTTAAGCAACAATATCACATGAAATAGATAGAGATGTTGCAGGAAGAAGCATTAAAAGTTACAAAGGAAACAATAAAATTACAATGCATGATGAAACAAGAAGTGGAACAAGATGAAGAGAAATGACAAACTTATATCACTTCATAATTAGTAGAAACATTTTTGTTAAATGAAACAGAGGTCAAGGAGAAGACCAACACAACAAAGGATATTTTTAGAAAATTCAAGGAGAAGTTGAAAAAGGATTAAGTGGCTCAGGACGAGCCACAAGTGAGCGTTGGGGGCCTGTTGGACAAGAATTTTGGATGATAATAACTAAGTTTTGGGGAGCTGCACCATAGCATATGAAAGATTAAAAGGTAGGATCAAAGCACGTATAAAGGGTGCATAGTGTAGCGAAAAAGAAAGAAAATCAACAGTTCAGTGCAAAAGCAGAAAAAACAGTAGATCGACACAAAATTAGGAAAAACGGTTATGACCCATTAGGGTTTTGGGAATAAGTTGTTATGAACTATTAGGGTTTTGATCCCTATTTCTATGTATAAATATTTAAAGGGACAGGGAAGATTAGGTTAGCTGAGAATGAGAGAGTAGGTTTCTCATGAGTGATGAAGAGAGTTTATGCTCAAGGTTTTGGGGAATATCTTTCGAGAATAGGAGCATATCTGAGAATTTGCAGTGATAGGCTCACAATGGAGAGTGACTAGGAAGGTTTGGGGATTAAAATATGTTGTATCTTTTGTAAGCATAGTGCATAGGCCTGAGTTGATTATTGCATGAACACTAATATAAGAAGACAACCATTGTGGATGTAGCCCAAGGATTGGGTGAACCACGTTAAAATCCTTTGTCTAATGTGTTTGTTGATGTGATTATTCATGGATGTTATGTTTATGCAGTCTAATGTGTTTGTTGATGTGATTATTCATGGATGTTATGTTTATGCACGATTAGTATAGATCTGTTTATCATATGGTTGATGCACAATAATAATGAATGATTTAGTGGGTTGATTATGTCACGATATATGTTACATTGTTTTTGAATACTATGGTTTAGGGTACTTAATGAATCTTGGATGGGTTAATGTTGCACAAATTTTATGGTAAAATGAATGAGTTGTTAGTTAATGGAAGTTGTGCATAGGGTTTTTTGATTGATAAAAGGATGTTAAATAATGATAATGCACACATAGTGAATAAGTATTAATGGTTATGTTGAAAGCCTCACATCCCCTCATCCTTCCAGAAACTTGGTTCCTGCAGCCCCAGTATATTCCTTGGGTGAGACTTCACTTGCATGTAGGTGATGCCAAAAGGGTTGATATCTAAAGGTTTTTTTTTGGTTGAATAACTTGAACTTAGGGTCTTATAACTATGCGCCAATAGCCAACCTGTAAGAGTATCCAAGGGGATATTGGATCACGGATCGATGCCAATGAAAGAGGATGAGGAGTAGCAGGCTCCGAAGGGTGAGAAACTGAAGGATGGGAGATTTCACAAACTTATAGTGTGGGGAGTCAACTTTCAGATGTGAAGAGGGAGTTATCCTCTTCCATCTCTATTAGGAGATAGAGTTGGTACGATATGACTTTGATGGATTCTTAGGAGAAGAAGGTTCCTAGGATAAAATTTAGGGAAAGCAAGCCTTTGACAAAGTTTCCAAAATTCATGGTATTGATATGTGGAGTCATCGATTTCATGACTTTCAACATTCAAGGAGTAGATGATCAATAGGGTTGGAGGGATGTGAATGAGCAGGATGATGTGTGCAACATTGTGCTAGGGTTGAAGAGAGAAATAGTTCTAGGTGGATCTTTGAGAAGTACCTTCGATGCTAAGAGGGAGTGTTTATGTTTGTAGCATCAGAAATGCACTTCCACACATGTCTAAGTGTCTATGCGTGTGTAAGTCATCCAAATCCTTATACCTTAAGACT
>CBVK0101519004.1:0-10777 GCA_900067695.1 Picea abies
GCTCTTCCGATCTCACCCCTGCATCAGTTGAGTCCACTCCTACATCTACAGACACAAACCCTACACCAACGGGACCTCCGTTGATGATCCCTCGCCCGTCCACTGAACCGCCATTGCGTATCCCTCGCATCCCATTACGCAGGAATGTCCACAATCCACAGGCTCGGGCCGCGCATAACTATAGCTTGGTAGACGACTTAGCACAATCCCCGGCTACCATGTCAGTGCTGGAAGTCCTCCAGACATGTCCAACACAACGAAAATCACTCCTTTCCGCCATGGGGGCAGTCGATCCTGCGGATACTCGACTAATCACCTTTGACCTCGATAGTTGCGAACCGCATCTTCCCGCCGCAGTTGCAATTCAAATACCGATCAAAATACGGAACATCGATGTATCATCGATGAAGGGGCATCCACATGCATCATGTCCAAAACGCATCCACATGCATCATGTCCAAAACAGTATGGCAGAAACTTGGTTCCCCGGAACTCTTACCCTCCGCCATCACATTACGAGCCTATGACGGAAGACCATCATCTCCTGAAGGGCTTTTTCAAAATGTCCCTGTAGAACTCGGGGGCAAAACCATTCTCATCGACATTGAAGTTATCGACGCTCAACTCAATTACAATATCTTGCTTGGAAGTACTTACATGTACGCCATGAAGGCCGTAGCATCATCCATCTTTCGGACAATTATGTTCTCCCACAACGGGAAGATAGTAACCATTGACCAAGTTACACATTACGAGCCAAACCCATCAACCAGTCTTGATAACATCCTTCCATTTATTCATACAAACCAAGACGTATATCCACTCGTTGAGATGGGTCCTGGGATTTTTAAAGATCCATCCTTGTTAGGAACATACCACGGAGCACCACCACTCCTTCCCCCTAGACAGGTATGCATCGTTTCCACTAAAGACAAACCGCAGGAGAATACTCATCCTCCTCAGGAGGCTTCAGTCATCCCTGACGTCTCACCAGTCACAGCACCACTCCCACAGGAGCCTCCTGCAAATTTGTTGACCCCCGCCATCCACGAATCCACACCTCTTCAAGGGCCTAATCCCATTTGGGAGACAGTTCCCCGACCCCTCACTCAAATTCCCTTCTTTTACCCACCCCCCGGTATAGAAGCTTTCCAGGTAGCTGCAATGCTCACACTTCCCAATATGGTGTTAGCAATCCCAGTGTGGTACTTACATCCACCTGAGATGGTCCCTCACCCACAGGCAGGACTCCCCATGACGATTCCTGTCCTCACCCCCACTACCCTCAACACCCCCATACTCCCTACCCCCCCTGCTACCGCTGGGGGCAGGAGAAGAACAAAAGAGCCCACAGCTCCACGTCCTCCGCGCATCCCACCACCTTGCACGTTGTGCGATAAGGAGGGCCACCAAACCAACAATTGCCCATCACTACCGGAGCTACGAAATTTGATTCCCCCCAACCCAACCCCCACACCACTCACTACCACTGCTACTACTCAACCTTCCAGTAGTAAAGAGTTGAAGACCAAATTCGCGTGTGCCATTTGTTCTGAGTATGGCCATTACACCCATCATTGTCCATCACTGCCTCGCTTCAGGCAGGAATTAGACATCATAAGCTGCGACTTTCAGAACAACCCACGCCCTGCTACATCGTCTACAACACCTATCACTGACATTCGCTATGTCACCACTTCTGTCAATGAACGCATGAGATGCCCTTGCTCTCTTTGCGATTCACTGGATCATTTTACATACCAGTGTCCGATAATCATCGAATATCGGCGCCGTCAGTTAGCCCTACGGCACCAGCCCGCAGCTGCAGTAATTGACCTTACTTCATCACTGGCGGATCTTCACGTCATTTCCCCCGAACCCGAGGCCCTCCCAACGCCTCCATGGTTCTTAGATAACGTTTCCGAGGACTCACCTAGTAATCCACCTAACTCTCCTGCCCATTCTTCTACGGAGACTCTACACCCAACAACCACGGGGCCTCCTTAGTCTTTCAACATCTGGTTTATGTCGATCGAACCCTCATCCTCTTCCAACCTTACCCCCTCGGTTCCATCAGTAGGGGGCAACCACCCTGTCACTGAGATCACTCCTCATGACCCATTATATACCCGTTGTTTCCAATGCGATGAAGAAATATTGGAAGAGCTACAACACCCAGACTCTCCTTGGGACGCGCTACATCATAGTGCACTCTTCCTTCCGCAAGAAGCCCTCATGCCTCCTAGCCACAATCTTATTTTTGCGATCGAAACCAAATACTTTATCCCCTCAGGAACGGTCGATTGGTTCAATAACCCCATTCCTGCACCTGACGCTTTCGAAGAAGGTAACTTGGCTAACATTTCCCCCACCATCAAAATCGACATTTCCATTAAACCAGGAATCGTCGAAGAAATCATCATTGGAGCAGTTTGTACTCCTACAGAAATCACTGCATACAAAGCCCTCTTCCAGGAATTTCGGGATATATTTTCCTGGTCATACACAGAGATTCCTGGCCTAGACCCATCTATTGTCGAACATCGCATCGACACCTGGCCAGACATCACACCCGTCCGCCAGAAACAACGACCGCTTCACCCAGCCAAGGCCTCGACTATCAAAGCCGAAGTTGACAAATTATGTACAACCGGATTTATATATCCTATCGCTTACACTTCGTGGGTTTCCAACCCTGTACCCGTCGACAAAAAACAGGGCACCATTCACGTCTGCACCGACTTTCGCAATCTCAACAACGCTTGTCCAAAAGACAATTTCCCAACGCCTTTTATCGACCAAATTATCAACGATTGCGTCGGCCACGAGGCTCTTTCCTTTATGGACGGATTCTCGGGCTACAACCAAATTCAAATCCACCCAGCCAATCAATACAAAACAACATTCATTACCCCGTGGGGTACGTTTTCATATCGCGTCATGCCCTTCGGCCTTAAAAATGCCGACGCCACTTTTCAGTGGGCTATGACATACATCTTTCATGATTTGGCTGCCATTATTCTCGCCTACTTAGACGACCTCACCGCTCGATCTAAAAAGCGTCACCAACACCTTGATGATTTACGAATCATCTTTCAACGGTGTCGTCAGTATAACATTCGCTTGAACCCTTTCAAGTGTGTGTTCTGCATCACCACCGGGCGCCTCCTCGGTTTCATCATTTCCCAAAGCGGTATCACCATGGACCCCCTCAAAGTCCAAGCCATCACATAAATTCCACCTCCTCGGAATTTACGACAGCTACAGAGTCTATAGGGCCAAGCCAACTTCCTCAGGCGATTTGTTCCTGATTATGCCATACGCACACATGGTTTCCTTCGCTTACTGTGTCACGACATCCCTTTTCATTGGAATGATTATGCCCAACAGTCGTTTGATGACCTCAAAACAACACTTTCAAATGCACCTTTGATTAGTGCACCTGATTACAATCGCGACTACATTCTCTACGTATCGACATCAGCTGTATCAGTAGCCGGCGTCCTCGTCCAGCTCGGAGATGACAATCGTGAACACATCATTTATTACGTCAGTAGGAATCTTTCAGGACCACCCCTGAAATACAAACATGAAGAGAAACTTGCTCTTGCAGTTTTCCTCGCAGTCCAGAAACTGCGCCATTACATTCTGCTTCGCACCACCAAGGTCGTAGCCGATTCCAACCCTATGCAATATTTGCTCAGTCGTCGCCAAGTTAACGGCAAATTCGCTCATTGGATCGTTATCCTTCAGGAGTATGACCTCAAGTTCTCAACACCCAAGAGTAAGAAAGCCCTCGTTCTCGCCGAACTTGTCACGGACCTTCCCTCTGCCACACCCAGTGCACTCGTCAATACGGACTTTCCCGACGAACATCTCTTTTACATCGCTTCTGATGATCCTTGGTATGGCGACCTCCTCGTCTACCTACGAACTCAGAAGTTCGATCAACATCTATCACGAGATGATCGTCGGTGCATTCTCCACCAAGCCCCCTGCTATCTCCTCATTGGCGACATACTATATCGGTGGGGCATTGACACTATTTTGCGTCGCTGCCTGACTATTGATGAGGCCGACAGAGTCTTAAACAACTGTCATAGTGGCGCTTGTGGGGGCCATCTCTCGTGCATCGCCACGGCTCAGAAAATCATCCGGGCTGGTTAATTTTGGCCTACCTTGTTCCACGATTGCATCCATGCCATGAAACGATGTGAGCAATGTCAGCTCTATGCCAACAAAGCTCGCGCTCCCCCCGCTCTTCTTCACCCTGTCATTACTGCCGACCCCTTTTGTAAATGGGGCATTGACTTTATGAATTGTAATCCCCCCTCCAACAATGGTCACAAATACATTGTTGTCGCTGTGGATTACTTCACCAAATGAGTTGAGGCTATGCCCACCTTCAACAATACTGCTGACACTGCAGCGCGTTTTTTCTTCAACCACGTCATATCACGTTTTGGCATACCACTCCAACTGGTTTCCGATCACGGGAAACATTTCGAGAATGAGATCTTCGTCGAACTCTCATCTCGGTTAGGCTTCTCTCATGAGTTTGCCTCGCCATACTACCCTCAGTCCAACGGACAGGTCGAGGCAGTCAACAAAGTCCTCAAGACCATGTTACAGCGCACGATAAATAAACATAAAACCAACTGGCATCATATGTTATTTTCCGTGCTATGGGCTTATCGAACAACAATGAATACCGCCATGGGGTTCACGCCGTTTCACTTAGTCCATGGGGTCGAGGCAACTCTTCCCATCGAGTGCGAAATCCCCACCCTTCGCACCGCCATTGAGCTTTTACCTGCCACTGCTCCACTGGAGCAGCGCTTGCTGAACTTGGAGTCTCTGGATGAATATCGTCGATCCTCATTACAGAATAACGAGGCAGCTAAAAAACGATCCAAGGCTACCTTCGATCGCCATGTCAACCTTCGCTCATTTCGTGAAGGCGACCTTGTCCTAGCTTATGATATCGCTCACGATACCTTTGGCCACAACAAATTCGAGTCACTTTGGCATGGCTCATACATCATACAACATTGCCTCACCAAAGGCGCCTACATCTTGGCTTCCCCCGAAGGCCTCACGCTCAAAGAACCCGTCAACGGGTTATACCTCAAGAAATTTTATGCTTAAAACGTAGTCACAGACTACTTTAGGTTAGGCCTTTTTTCTTTAGCATTTTTTAATCTTTTTTCCAAAACATCTAAACTATCCGTTGTGCTATTGACAGATGAATCCTCCACCATCATACCACATTGGTTACGCCGACGGTGCCAGCCGTTGCACACAAAATCTCGCTTCGGCTGCTTGGGCTCTCTACACCCCTTCACATGAAATGCTACATTCAAGCGGCATCTGTTTAGGGCCAGCAACCAATAACCAAGCCGAATACACTGCTGTCATTGGCCTCTTGACCGATGCCCAGCATCATCATATTTGTCACCTTAGCATTTTCCTCGACTCCCAACTAGTCATTCTCCAGCTCAACAATGAGTACCGTGTACGCGATCCATGCCTCTTTCGTAAATACCTGCAGGTTAGATTATTGACTCGACATTTTGATTCCATTACATTTACACATATTTCAAGAGAATTGAATCAAATAACAGATAACATAGCTAACATGGTGCTAGAATGGCATATATCACATCAAGCTACACATACATAACCGTCTCATACCTCCTGTCACAGCATATAGATAGCATCAACATCATCAACATCATCAAACATCAAAACAAAACAACATATGTAAACCACATTTGGATCTCCAAAAACATGTCTACTCATATATAGATACATGGGCCTTCAAGGCCATCCAAAATGTTTACATACATCAAAAATACATCGGCCCGCAGGTCCGTGCCACATCATGGTACAAAAATCGGCTCAACAACCTACAATCAAAAAAATGGTATACAAAATATTTCATACACTCAGGGGGCCTCTAGGGCACCCCCTGCTGCCCCTCCGTCAGGAGGAGGTGGTGGCCCACCTCTACCCACCCCAGGCGGTGGTGGTGGAACATCTGTGGGACCACCCTGCCCAGGCGGCAGGCGTCCACTGGTCATAGCCACAAGAACAGCTGCTCGCCGCATGATTGACCGCCATGGTGGCGGAAATCCAATGCACTACTCCAGGAACTCCTCGTCCTAGATCTGGGTCCACATGCCCTCAGGCACGTCCTGAAAAACCGTCTCGAAACGACGGACTAAATCCTCATCCGCTCCGGCTGCCGTCGGAGGAGCATGTGATGGCCCTGCACCAGGGTCATCCCAACGACGCCTCTGCGTCGGTCTCTCGGGCCCTGCTGGTCCCCCAGAAGCCACATCCCTCGGATGCCTCGCACCCCGCGGCGGTCTCTCCTGCTGTCGCGGCACTGGTGCCCGGACCACGTCCACCTCCCGCCCGCGAGGTGCCACATCTGCACAAGCACCAAAAAAGCAGCAAACAACGATATCAATGTCTATACATCAAAACATATGCACTAGAATATCAACAACATACTATAAATCACAAAAACATAAACAAATCACATACCTCTATCATCAAATGCCTCCCCAGGAGGCAGTACCATATCGGGGTCCCCCCGGAAGTCCACCCCCACATAAGGAAACCGTAGTATGACCTGCAGCGTCTGCCGCCATATCTGCGCGGCCTCCTCCGAGAAATAGTGGCCCCCTTCGCCACCACCGTGGCGAACCAAAATCTCGGACCACCGCCTTAGACGCGGGTGTCGCATAGCTGGTACCTCCAGCACCACCCTCGGCCGCAACGCCGGCACCCTCTCTAAGAAAAAGGCCACCAGGATGGAGCTGAATGAAAACTCTCCCCTGCCCGCCGACTGACATCAGTCTAGTTGTGCGACCATCCGTGCATGGAGAGCTAACCCCCAGGCAAACCGCTCACGGCCCACCACCACTCTCTCCATCAACATCAACTCCCCACCACTAACCCGGTGGGGTGCAGTAGACCCAAAAATCCGCACTATCATCGCTGCCACGCAACGATGAAGCAACACATCTAGCGCATTAATGCGCACAGCCGACATAGTCATATAATGCCCGCCCGAGCAGAATCGCCCGGCAACCTCCGCCAGCTCAGTCTATCTCGGCAGCACAGGAGCTGTCGGCAACGGTGTTCCCCGAAAGAGGAGCCCAGTCAGGAAATAGACGTCCTCCTCAGTAGTGAAGGCCACTCGCTCTCCTCGCACGAGGAAGCAGTGCTGCCGAGGGCTCCACATCTCAATAAGAAATTGGAGCAAGTGCTCCTGGGCCCGTACCAGTGGTCACTCAAAAAACTTTAGCAGCCCACTGGCTGCCAAAGTCGCTCGCACTGCCGGCCTCGCCTCAGCCACCTCCTCCCGCAGCGTCTCCCAGTCCCGCTCGCGCCACCTCACGTCCATACTCGCTGCTGGCTACCTGCACACAACCCAGAGACTTGTATTAGCTTAGGCACTTATTTAAAACATCAAAATAAGCTAAGTTTTTACCCAGAAACCTTGCCTCAAAGGCGCGGTTTTACTTCCCACAGGTGCGCACCCATGCGCACCTATTCACCATACAGGCGTGCATGAGAGCACACATGTCTTTCTTACAGGCACGCTCAAGAGTGCGCCTGTTCACAGCACAGGCGCGCTCAAGAGCGCGCCTGTTCACATCACAAGCGTGCTCCAGAGCGCGCCTGTCGTACCCACAGGTGCGCTCTCGCGCGCGCCTGTTTGCATTACAAGCGCGCACACATGCGCGCATATTCAGTGAATAGGTGCGCGCTCATGCGCACCTTTCACTGAGTCGCCCGCGCATGTGGGCCTACCCTCTACCCAAAACCCCCCTCAAACTAACCTACGACCCCTCGTACCTACCCGGCCCAAAAATTTGACACCTACAACTATGCAGGACGTTCAGTCCACTAACCTGCAACTCGCACGCCGGGAAACGGATGTCTCGTGCTCTTCGAATCGCTCAATCTCCTATGAATCTACTCTGGGATCAATATAGCAGCAGGTACAAATGAGGTGGCAATGTGGACCCTACAGCTATATGTAGGGGTTTTTGTCAAACTTCCATTCATCATTCCGGGAGCCCACGACATCCATTTTTCAAACCGTCTTCATCCACGGGATCAGCATCCCGCCACCTACATCATGGCTGTCCCTGGGCCACTTTTCATCCCGGGCCCCCGAGGCGCCCTTTTTTTTCATATCATGGCCAGGTACACATGCACATTGTCACATTTATCTAATACATGTTCATATTTGTTGTCCTCTTCAAATATTGTTCACTTTGGGTATTCGGTTGTTCTATGTGCAGGTACTTGATCAGCATCTCTCCACGTCACTCCTTCAGGTATATACTCATCACTGGCATGTAGTCTCTCCCACTGTATTACATTTACATTCCAGTCACACCCTCTGATATTGGCCTTTAGGACACCCATTCCTGGCTCGGCAGTACTCACACCTCCATTTTCATTTTTGGGGTACTGTCACCCGGTAGCATTCTCACCTACATTAGTCGTCCCATTCATAGCACCTATTGGCACTTTTGACACTCATGCTGTTCTTCATCGCCCTTTTAGGGATGGGAGTCCCAATAGTCTTTCATCATGTTGCAAATCAACCACATACTTCTTCTGTTCATGTTTGCTAGCTTCCCATGCGGACTCCCAGATCATCTCTTTATGCTGCAGGTCGTTTTACCTGCACACCCGCAGGCTCATGAACCATCCATCTCACCCACTATCAGTTTTCCCATCTGCGAACCAATCTTCATTTCACCTCCCTCATACAGAAACTCGCCAATGGGGCCCCCACCCTTCATCCATTTTTACCGATATTCCTGCCCTACCTAGGGCACTCATTTTACACTGGGGCACCCGTTTCTGTATTTTGTACATCTTTCCCAAATTTATTCATTATTCATTGTACAAACACCTTTATTCCCAGCCATTTCCACTTTGCTACTCTGTTCATCACCATTGGCGACCTTCTTCCCTTTTTTGGCAACACGCAACCCATGTCACCCTTGGTTGGAGCATCACTTCTCAATCACCCTCACTGACATCGTCTATATCTTCAGAGTACTACCCAGGTCACTTACCATTTATCCTCTGAATTTGTTCACCTTGTCCCGCCTCTGGCACAACTTATCCTCGATCTTGGCATCCCCCTGACACTCGACCTTGTCACACGGTTGCAGCCACTATTTAGTTGCATACATTCTCCAGCCAAGGGCAGTCTTGAGTCTTCCCACTTCTTGACTTTGTCCATGTACCTCTGCCACCTCTTCACCTCAGTAGATTCCATGAAGTCATTCGCTTCCGGGAGTCGCGTCTCCTTTTTGTCAATATCAGCACACTTTTCCAAAAGGGTGATAGTATCTTGGTCCTCATTTCCCATTCAATGAGAGATCTCAGACGGCACCGGGGGAAACACCATTGCTTCCGGATGTCGTTGACCCCCATAACATTCGATGCCAATGCTTTCTCATGTTGCGGTGGGTCTTACTTTGCGACTATTGCAGTTTTATCATCAATTGCCGAAGACCTCTGAACTTGGTCGGGCCACCACTGCCCACATCACTGTCATTGTTTACTACCGTGACCATTACCACTAGTTCAGAGTATGTTCCTTTATAGAATTGTCTTCTGCCTTTATCATTCCGCCCCCGAGGGCGCTGCAGTCGTCTACATCAACAATTTAGACATTTTCTCTTCAGAGTTACATAACACGAGCATGGGGCATGCCTGCCTCGTTTGTACACATTTGTATATTGTTTTCACACCTTGAGGAAGGTCGGATCGACAGGTTCCTTTCTTCTCCAACGGATTGCTCTATACGGTCTCACTCTTGCTCTCCATTACAACACCATTCTCAGGAAAAGAAACATTGATGAATTTCGGCTATACGTTTGGCTCCTAACCTCATCCATCAGGGGGCATCTGTTATCACTGAAATTTCATCCGCACAGGGCGACAAGAACTCTGCATCGTCAACACAGAAAAAAAGTCATTCATGGCACAAGGTTAAAATCCCACAGCACAGCAAAAGGGCCAAAACTATACAAAATGGCCAAAAAATTAAAATGCGCTGCGCACCCACAAAGCACGCACGTGCACACGCAACATCTTCGTGAAGTGGGCGCATATGCGCGGCTATGGGGTGCAAAACCCGCGCGCCTGCCAAATGGCGCATTTATGGAATTGGTCGGCCTCCCAACCACTAATGGATCGGCTCCCAAGTCGATTTGACACCAAATCAGAGCTCAATCCGCATGGGGGGGCTGGTCAAAGACCTAAGTGTGCCTTAAAGAGCCCCTCTTCACATTCAAAAGAGGTTGCATAATAGCTCAATGTTTGGCTATAAAAATCCATGAATGACCACCATTTCTTCAAGGAATTCTTCATACTGTTATGCTACTGAGATTACTAGAGACCCCTTCTTTGGTAATAAACATTGTAAGCTGGATTTCATAAGCTATTCACCCCTCTCTTGTGTGAATAAGCTTGGAGTTCTTTCATCCACATTTCATCTTTTCTTGTAAGGAGAGCAAATTAGTTGAGGGCCTCAAGAGCCTTCCATTGGAGAGGGAAGGGACCCAAGTCCTCTTTCTCCATTGTGTATCTTTGGATTTCATCTATCAGACCAGCTAATACATTGGTGATATTGGTCCATTGTCATTTGTTTTTATTTTCATTTCCATGCTCATAGTTTTATTTAGTTTTTGTTTAATTCTTGTTAATAGCTTAGTTGTTTTCTTTCTAA
>CBVK0101519004.1:10783-26971 GCA_900067695.1 Picea abies
CCTTTTACCATACAACTGTCATGACTAGCAGAGCCCAACTAGGCATGTAAGCACTCACTTTTTGCTCACACATCGGCGAAAAGAGTGCAAACACTAGTGTATAAAATTAGTGGTAGAATTATTTAATTATGATGTGAAAACACTAGAGTAGTTGGAAGGAATGCTTGAGAAGCCCCTCCATGTACAAATGTATGTAATCTATGCCCAAAACAGGTTTCTAGAGTTTATGGTAATTTTTGCTGAGGTTATTGTGATTATTGTTGAAGAGAACTATTGTTGAGAGAAGCTGAAGGCTATTCATCTCTTTGTAAATGTTTTTCTAAAGGAATATAATAGAGGATATTTGCTTCACATGTCTTAGTTTGCTTATCTCTGAGTTATTTGGGTAATGTTATGTTATCTATTTTTTTTTTTATATGTTTGTGTGTGTATTTCATGGTTGAATGAGTGAACCTTTGATGTTTTATAAGTTTCAATTGTTTCTCTTCTGAAATTATGTTGCAAGGAGTGAATAGTGGCCATGCGAGGAGTGCGAAGTCCGAGTCATTTTCAGACTCAATAGCTCGGGAGATATAGTGTGAATTTCGTAGAGTGAGTGAGAGAGTTTCTTATACATTCCATGCCCTAAAGATTCCATTTCTTTCTTTCATCATAGGATCATGGATGTGGATGGACAACCAGGGATACTTTAAGGATTCTCTTCGAAGAAGACTTCTTCTGAGGTTGAAATGGACACATATTGTCTTTCATGGATGCTACCATGGATATATACTTCATCATCTTCAATGGATCATAAGATTATCTCCTTCGTAATCCTTACTTCATGTATGAGTGCATATAATAGGCTCCTTCCGTCTAATAGAGTCCATGCTTCCATCTACATCCTTATTGTCTTCTACAATATATAATTGGCTCTCTTTGTCTAACAGAGTCCACGCTTCCATCTTTTTGTCTTCTACAAAACGTCATAAGTCT
The DNA here is from genome assembly GCA_900067695.1 of Picea abies. Classification (NCBI taxonomy): domain Eukaryota; kingdom Viridiplantae; phylum Streptophyta; class Pinopsida; order Pinales; family Pinaceae; genus Picea; species Picea abies. The sequence goes on from CBVK0101519004.1 coordinate 11,759, forward strand.
TTCTCCAATTTCCTCTTGATTGTTGACTTCTTTCTATCTTTTCTTCTTCTAAGTTTCTTCATGATTGATTCGACTTATCTTGCAATAGCTTCCACATGATTTGTTTGACGTATTTCATCCTTTCATGTGTATTATATAATGATATCAATCCTTATCTTGTTGTTCTTCTATAGGTATAGTTCTTCTTGGAACACATTATCTTCCAAGAGATAGATATACAAGATATGTACAGAGACGATGCAAACAAGATATGTACAAGAAACAAGAAGAGTATTGTTACCTTTATAAGAAGAAGTCTCTTTCATCCTCCTTAGTCTTCTTTGTAGGTTCCTTTTATTTGGAAAGTGATGCTTCATGTTTCTCCTTCCTTTTCTTTAGCTCGGGACAATGATTCTTGTAGTGACCATACATTCGACAGTTGAAGCATTATATTTCTGAAATATCTTTCTCCTGATTTGTCTTCCTCTTTAAACCAAACTTCCTTTTGTTCCTGAAGTTATTGAATCTTGATATGAAGGCTTGATCAGCGTACTTCTTTTGGGGTTTCTCTTTTGCACTGATCCTTGATTCTTCTTGAGCACAGCAAGTCCAAATTTCTTCAAATGTCAGATACTCCTTTCTTGTGTTCATGCTTGTGGAAAATGCATCCCAGGTCTTGGGAAGACCATTGAGTACTATGTTTACCAATTCCTTCTCTAATATGATCTCTTCAATAACTTTTAGTTGATCTCTTAACTGATATATTCTCACAAAATATGATGTTATGTTGTCCTCATCATTCATCTTCATGTCACGGAGCTCATTCTTCATACTCATAACTTGTCCAATGTTTCTAACCGAGAAGAGATTTGTTAGGGCATCGTACATCTTCTTCGATGAGTCAATATGGGAGATGTAGGGTATCAAGTGGTATTTTATAGATTCCACTATGATACTCATAGCATTGATGTCACCATCTTTGAACTTCTCCATAATTGCAATGTTCTGTGGTTCCTTCTCTTTTCCTTCTTCAAAATTTGGTTTCACGATCTTTCCTTTCACGATATCCAACACTTTATTCTTGGCAAGGATGAGGTCAATCCTTGTCTTCCATGCTCTGAATTTAGAAGCTCCATCTAACTTGTTCTCTGACTTCATAGAGTAAGTCATGGCTACTTTGACTTGGTCAACCCTAGATTTGACCAAAAAATCAAACTTCATGTCTTGGATTGCTGAGAGTACTGGGAGATGTGCTAGGCTAGGACACACTTATCTATATGGAGATTAGGTCAATACCTTCACTTAAGTTTCCTCAAAAAGAGGATTAGGGTTTCTGCAACTGCACCTGCTAGTAACCCTAGAAACAATGCTATGATGACTGCTCTTGCTAGAAGCCCTAGCGATAGTTCTTCAACGAGCTCAATATCCTTACGGTTATGTTTCCTTCCAGCGGTTAGATTGAATGAAGGAGGTGTGGGCCCATAACTTGTTAGAATATAATGGATGTGCTCATTTTACCATTGACAATATCACTATTGTCACCCAACCATAGGCCGAAGCCACCCTCCGAGCACCTTAACCTTGATAGAGAATCACTCTGAAAGAAAACCCTAGGCTAGATAGCCAAAAAAAGGGTAGTGCACCTTTCCCCAAGGATAACACACCAAAAAGAGATGATCATATAGTCCAAACCCTAGCCAAGAGATAGTCCAAGACAAAATGTAACTGCTAGCTACAGTAGCTACACCGAAAACTCTCCTCCAAGCCTGCACACAAAACTGGGCACTGCAGTGCGCACAAGTGCTCCTTTGCAATTCTAAGACTGCCTGCCAAAATGAGAACTCGCCTCCTATATTTATACTAATTCTGGCTAACTGCCTAAGCCGAATTCTCATTTTGGGTATCTGTTTGTTCAATATATATTAATTCTTATGGCCGACTTCTTCTCTTAGAGGCTAATAACCTAATACAAGTTATCTTCTTGAGCCGACAAGTCTTCTAGGGTTATTATCCAACTCATTAGGGTTTCTTCTTGCTTCATAGAGTATTCTATTCTCATCAGGCTTACACATGGAGGTAAATACCTCCCGCAGCTACCATAATATCAAGAGTAAGGCCCAATAGCTTGAGGAATTGAAACCACAAGAAATTCACATCTTGAAACTTATTATCATGGATAAGATGAAAGCACATGTTGAAAACTTTAATTTAGAATCTTAGAAGTTTCATTGACATTTTCCATCAAGGTATTTACAAACCACAAGCATTTGAATGATTTCAACTTTAATATTAGCGGGTAGAAATAAGGCATGATAAAAATAATATTACTCAATCATGTAATTAGAATGACAAACTTAAAATAAGAAAATACAAAGGATAGAAAGTTAATTTGCAAGAAAATATCAGGTCTGAAATATGTTGGTGCAAGATTGAGACTAGGTTTCTCGTAAGTTACCAACGAAAGGAAACATTGTAGTCTAGGAACGTTGGCATATTCAACCTTCTGCAAGGGAAGGAGGTCTCACCTGGAGTGTATCTGATACTTGTGTGGTGAAGGGAGTTATGGAAAATACATCACCAGATCGATTCCTAGACTACATAGATCCATTTATTTACCATTGAGATCGAGTTGCGATATCATTCAAATAGTATTATAATGGGAAAATGAATAAGAAAATAAGTAAAAGTACCATATATCTTATCAAAATAGGAAAATTAATCATGAAAAAAAATATTTATGGCCCCAAATAACACTATTATATTAGCATCAGTAACATTCTGACATTCATACAAAATAGATCCAACATATCTACCTTCAACATGCATGAGTCCTCTACATCTCATGTTGCATAGTGAGATCTATTCCCTCATAACCCCATTACAGAATTGAGACTCTTTACAGTTGCAATGTAAATACAAAACACAACCCAAATCTAGGGATAGAATTATTAGCCTATCACTACATGAACATCTTAACCCTTTTCATGTTACATTACCTTCTTATTTATACTTTTCCTATCTAAGTCAAATCCTCTTTTTTCCACTTCTTAGATTCCACCCATGGTATTGTACTTTCCTTTGTCTTTAGTTGGCATGAAATGATTTAAACCTTTTCCACTTCTTTTAGACGTCCATCTAACCTTTGATTCTTTTGACTATTTCCTATTCTTGTAAACTTTCAATTAGCCCACAATGGTTTCCCAAAATCAAGGAATCCTCAAAAGGAAGGGACCAACAAGCCCTGACCATAATTGTTGACTCACCCTGATTCAACATTATGCTTCCTTACTAGGGCCTCCTTCAAATGAAGGGCCCAAATCCAGGATGATCTTCACTACTTGTTGGCAAAAGTTGTCATAATTATCCATCCAATCCTATGACACCTAATCCTACCACTTTCTTACTAAATTTAAGCTCCTGCAACAAATGCTTGGGCCACTACAACATCAGACCCTCCAAGATTCATAAAATCAATGTGTTCCATTATGTCTCAGCAACTAAATATAGCTAATGCATCTGGACATATGGATCCTACATTGTAGGTCAGAAGTCTCTGATCTCTTTCTTGGTTGCTTAAGAAGATTCATAAATTTCATCAATTTTTTCATCTGTTGCTTGGATTTATGAATACTTCTCTTGTTGCTCAATGGGATCAATGATGGTTTGTGCTTTTTCATTCATTTGTTGAAGTTTATCTCTCAACTCTTCTACCAACATACTTCGTTGTTCTAGAAAATTGACCCAATAATTGAACATTGTGAATAGTTTGCTACATTCTCCCATTTTCTCATGAAGGGAAGACCAAATGAGATCCCCTTCTGCCACTTCTTGAGTAGGATTTTCCATCATAGCATGGGGATTATATTTTTCCTTCATCCATATTGTGTTCATTTCTTATTGAACACTATCAGTCTATTTAGCCAATTGTAACCAAGAATCGAAAATAATCTCAACCTGTTGCATTGGAACAACTGTGGTAATGTATTTGGGGAACTATGGGGAAACTTGCCTAAATGTGGGCCAAAGTTTAGAAAATTTCATAGAGATAACTTCTATTATTGATTCAACATGTGATCTCAATGCATGTTTTTATCATGGTCCTATGATACCCCAACCAATTCTTAACTGAGTTGTTTCATCTATTGCACTATTTATTCATTGGAGTGCTCAATAGAAACAATCATCTACTCAATCTGATCAGTCGATGTGTGCATGATATACAATAATTGTTGAGTAGAACATGTTGCAAGATCTCCATTGGTGATGGAGGGTTACATAGGAAATCTCGATTGAAGTGGTTGGCCACTCACAATTGATCTCTAGGATACAATAGAAGTATTCCCACCATCTGGACCTAGAGACATAGCTTGGAAGCTATGGGAAAGCATTTCTTGGATAATTTGTAGGAGAAAATTAACCACTTCCATATGCTCCAAAAACAATTCAAGAATTTCATAGCACTACTAAGGATCTTTATGTAATGACACAACCTTCTCCATAATAGAGCTCATGTTATGTGCTAAAGTAGCATCTTCCTAAATATCCATCAAGTCATGTGGAGGATATTTACCCATATGACCTTGTACTTCTATTTATTTTTTTATCTTTGAAGGGAGGCTAGTTTCCTGGGGGGTATTAATGGGGACACTGAATTGTGTAATCTAGGGAAAATGGAAACGAGGTGATGTGGAGGATATTTACCCATATGACCTTGTACTTTTGTTCATTTTTTTTTATCTTTGGAGGGAGGCTAGTTTCATGGGGGGTATTAATGGGGACACTGACTTGTGTTATATAGGGAAAATGGAAACTAATATGGAAAATGCTTCCTCCCAATGTATCATATGGGTCAAAAAAATTAGTCTCAACCATTTTAATATGAGTGTCAAGAGGGGATGAAGGAGGGGTAGGATGGACATGACAAATGTAGTTTGTTGGTGACTGAGTTCTTCCTTGATAAGGGTAGTCTAGAATTTAATAATGGGGTCATCAAGGATGGTGATAATGGGAACACAAGATGGAATAGGGGGGATAATATGTGTGTGTGGTGGAATTGAAGTGAGCAGGAATAGATCAATGATAATAAGGGGAGTGGTGGATGCAGACAAGGAATCAGTGCATGGTTTCTTGGTAAAAGCATCCTCAAAAACATCACAGAACTACTTACCTAAGAATGTAGAAGTATCTAGTATTGATGGAAATGGAAACAATGAGAATGACCTTAGAAGGGCCTCTCCTTCCTCTGAGTCTAGGGGCGTATATTTTCTCTTCATTATTGTCATGCTAGAACCCAGAACATCTGCTTGCACTGGAGCTTCCCATTGTGAAAGTGCAGGTAGATCATATGATATTCCCAATTTCTTATTCTCCATCTTTACTCTAGGCCATGAACAAACCTCCTTATCTAATGTTTCCTCATTGAGATAATAAGGAAGTGGAGGTACCAAACCTATCATATAGATTGATTTCACCTTTATTCCTTCAGTGCTTTCATGAACCTTGAAAGCCTTTGGAGATATCCTCCCCTTCCATTGATAGCCTTGTCAATTGGTGAATACCATCTATATGTACTCCCTTTGTAGCCACAAATATCCACTGTGAACGTTCCTGATCAGGAACTTGGTGCAATTTCTAACTTCTCCAGTAGTGCCAAATATAAGAAAGTCCCACAAATTCATAATTATTGGCTCCCATAACGACATGTGATGAGTATTCCATTGTGTATCCACCTCTCTATAAGGAAGTGAGAAATAATCTGGGAATACATTGACCTCCATGAGGGGAAACAAGTGCCCATCATTTAAATTAATATTGATCAATCAGGTTTTCTCAAATTTACCATATAGATATCCTATAATTGCAACTTGTGAATCAGCAATATCTGCTGGAATGATGATATTTGGAACAAAACCTCAAGAAATTGTAGTAAGAACCATGGTTGGAAACTTGCATAGGTATACAAACACAATAGGAGGACAAGGTCACATGTGTGGATTCACATAACTCTCGACGGGCTCCAGGGATGAGTATGAAAATAAGGGAGTGAAACACAATGAATTGGAAAAGAGGAGATTACAAATTTATAGGTAGTTGCAATGAGGTGAAAAGAGATTAGCATTAAACTACCATTAAGGGAGATACCATGTAAATAATTCATCATTAACAACGAACATGAACAATCAATGTGGAAAAGTATAATCATTGATTTAGACAATAAATGGCACAAGTATAAACACAAATTTGACATGGAAAAACACTTGAGAAATTAACTAACACATTGGAAGTTAGACAAAAAAGTATTGATATCCTTTTTGACATAAATGAACTATACTGACAACGACCAAATCGACAATAGAAATGTACTAATTGTATTTAATGAACAAATCAACAATGATGTGACAATGACTTAGACCAAAGAAACTATTAAATGCATAAAATATTTGACATAGACCCCATTGACCATAATGGTGTGAACCGATATGGAAAAACTGACAATGACAACTAGACTCTAGGAAGAGTGATAATTGGACATGTCTGTTAGAATTAGGGTAAATTTGCAAAACAATAGTATCTTTTGATTTCAGGGATAAAAAATAGCTAGATCTATAAATCAACAGAGATAGAACACTTAGAATTTGGATCTAAGATAGACAACAATAAACTTATAAGAGAAACTCTGATCTAATGAGAATAGAAACTCAGATCTAAAGACATAGTAATCTGATCTAATGTAATAGTGAACAAATCTGAATAGTATAATAGATCTATAAGGCTATACATAGATTTCGGATCTAACAACTTAGTCTGATCATTACACAATAGAATAACTTGTAAATTCAAAGTACATCTTTAGATCTACTCAATGCTAACTAGATTAAACAATTTTGAAGTAAGATCAATTCCAAATATGAGAGAGATGAGTAAGTTTCTTACCTGGTACAACAACCTTACCTTTGAAGAAGAGAAATAACCATAGGATATGCATAACCCTTTTATATGATCAGACAAAGGTTCAGTTCATAGATCTATAATGGATCTCAATGCCAATGAATGAAAGATCTTTCTTGCCACAAAGCACAAGGGCCACAGGAAGGAAAACCAATCCTAACAGAGGTTATAAATGCCCAAACCCTCACTCAAAATATCAAATAGTAAAACCCCTTACCCCAAGAGACTTTAGGAGAGGTTACAAAGGAACTGAATGCAGGATTGTGGGTAAACCCTTATTTCAGCAGAGGATAAAACTAAACCCTATAGGTATGCCTAAGAAGATAGCACCCTACAGGTTCACTCTAATAAGAGGGCTGCAAACTCAAAGGTTCTCCACACAGTAGACAGGAGCAGGTCACACCTAGTAACTCAGTCACAATGAAAGAAGGAGGAGGCTGAGACCTTGTGAATTGCCCACACAACAAAAGTATAGAGGGGACACAACCTATAGAAATTGTTCATAGCAGAAAGGAGGAGGGTGTCGTACCTTGCACAAGGCTCACATAAGGATAGGCTGCACTCTAGTAGTCCTCAAGAAGACCCGTTGCCACACATAACCCCAAACCTACAATAAAAGAAGGGAGTTGCACCTAGCAGCCACTACAAATAGCAACCAAACAAGAAGAGGCTGGTGCTAGAAGATCACCCACAACAACCACAAGGAGGCTACAGCTAGAGAACATCCACAACAAACACAAGGAGGCCACAACTAGAAAGAGATAGATCAGCGCTTGCTCACAAGAATAATAGAATGAAATGAAAGGTGAGGGGGGGGGTTTAATTTATAGTATTTAGGCTAGGGAAAGGTTAAATTAAAAACAATTAAAATAACATGTTTAAATTTCAATTTAAACATGTGATAATAAAATTTTTAATTTAACTTTAATTTTAACCCTTGAATAAGACAACAAAACCCCAAACCAAACATGCAAGGGTAAAAGAGGGTTTGCAAGGTGGCAATACTCATTCCTTCATATCACATGGCGAACCTATTACTTTATCATCACTGCATATGGGACTTATCCCTCATGTGGTTATGTCCTTCTTTAAGGAAGGTCATGTACCATCAAATACTTGATAGAGGATCAAGTAGCCCCAGAAATTTTTCTGGGGTCTTATCCACCAAGGTCAAAGACCAAGGATCAACCCATGCCATATGCATGGGTAGCCTGTGTTGTAGGAAAATCTCCCTGCGGACAAGTAGATTGCTTCAAAAAGCTAGACCCTTAACTCTAAGACAGAAAGTGCTTAATGTGGACACTGACTTCCTTTCATATCTGTACAAACTAATGGATGACGAGGAAGGAGAACAAAGGTACCTTTTTATTGACGTTTGTCCTTACACGCTCCAAGTTGATCTCCAATCTTTCGCTCCTCGATGGATCCTGTAGACAAACAAAGTAGGACCACTTCCTACTCTATCAAGATTAGTCTGAAATAGATCTATCTACTAAAGAGACAAATTCATGTGAGATTGAACATGAATTAGAAAGAAATAGTCCAAACAAATTATATTAATGAGGACAAAACATTGCTTACAACCATAGATGAATTGCAACAGTTCTGCCAAGTCCTCCTTGTCTACCCCTTGCTCAAAATATCCATGATCCGAATGATGATAGCTTCACTGATTTCTCCCTATGAGATCATAGGTCTCTTGCTTCCAAAATATCTCTGTTCCAACACCACTTATGAGATCATAAGTTTGGTGTGATTCTCCTTTTTCCAGTCCTCTTTCACCATTAGAAAGCTTGCTTATATAGCCTTGGAGAGGCTTTAACCACTTGAGATATTCTTGGGGAAGTTGAGTATTTTCCTCCTTCAGTTAAGGATCTGCCCTAAGATCATGGCTGGACTAGGGATTCAAATCCAACTGCCTTCCAAGAATGAAAATATCCTCCCCCCATTCATCTCAACAACTTAACTACTGCCCAGAATAGGTAGCGCTCCCTCAAAAGCACCATCAGAGCGTTATAGCGCTCCCTAGTAGGCTTTAGGGGCACGCCAGTGCTCTCAAAATCTATAACGCTCCCTCAAAAGGGATAAAGGATCTTTATAATGCTCCCAGATAGTGTAATGGGGAGCATCAGCACTCCCATAAGAGGTATAGGGGAGCGCTCTCCTTTAAAAGCTAGTTTTTGAGGTTCTTTCAGATGGCAAAAGGTTTGTAAGCCTGTTGACTCATTTCTCCTCTTCCAAATCAAATGTTTGAGGTGTTTCAAGCATCCTTCTCATGTCGTTATAGGAACGACATAGGCATCATGGAAACATGCTTTCTTTGACACTTGCGACACTTGTGAGAAACATGCGACACTTGCGACCTTGTGAGAAAAATGCGACACTTGCAACCTTTGTAATGACAACACTTGCGACACTATCAAAGTGAGTATTTTTTATGTGTAACACCCTGGACATTTTCAGGGGCCCTAGGCTTATCTAGGGGCTTTAACTTCTTGGTCCTAGACCAAGAACCCCAGTTGTATACTGGGGGCCCTCTCAGGGGTCTTTACTGCTTGGTTATTCACCAAGAACCCCAGTCGTATACTAGGGGCCCTCACAAGGGTCTTTTTCCATGGAACTGACTATTTGGTCCCAGACCAAGTACCCCAGAAGTGTACTGGGGGCCCTAGATCTCATCTAGGGTCTTAGCCATCCTCCAGGAGAATGGATCTTGTAGATTCTTATAAATTTAACACTCCCTCTCAGCAAGAGAGACATTCTGAGCTACACCAAGCTTGTCACGAAAGTATACAAACTTTGTCAAGGAGAGTGGCTTGGTGAAAATGTCTACTATCTGTTCTGCTGTCGGAACATACTGAATGCTGAGAAATTTCTTTTGAATCATGTCCTGGATATAATGATATCTCATATCAATGTGTTTCGATCTGTCATGAAACACCAGGTTCTCAGTGAGATTTATACAGCTCTGATTGTCACAGTGAATAACTGTGGGTTCAAGCTCTGACCTGAATAAGTCTGAAAGTAGCTTCCTGAGCCACACTGCTTCTCTGCTAGCATCACTAGCAGCAATGTATTCTACCTTTGCAGTGCTTTGGGCTACGGAGCCCTGTTTCCTGCTAGACCAGGAAATCATAGCTGAACCTAAACTGAAGCAATATCCAGAAGTACTCTTCCGGTCCACTGCACTGCCCATCCAATCTGAATCTGTAAATCCATCTAGCATCACACCTCCACTGGATGTGTATCTGAGACCATAAGCTATAGTCCCCCGAACATATCTTAGGATATGTTTTACTGCAACCATATGTGTATGTTTAGGTTCACACATGAACTGGCTAAGAGCATTTACAACATAGCAGATATCGGGTCTCGTATGTACGAGATACATCAAGGATCCAATGATCTGTCGATACAAGCTGGGATCTTCTGGATCTGAGCCTGTGACTTGATCTTGGAGTTTCTTTAAGTTGGATATCATTGGAGTAGTCATGGACTTGCAGTCCATCATCCCAAATCTGCAAAGGATATCAATAGCATATTTACTCTATGAGAGAAAAATCTCTACTGGTTTTTTCCAAACTTCCAAACCCAGAAAGTAGTGCATGAGCCCCAAATATTTCATTTCAAATTCTTCAGAAAGATCCCTCTTAGTCTGAGCTATCAAGGTTTCATCTCCAGTGAGGAATAAATCATCCACATATAAGACATAGAACTAGATGATTTTGAATGATTTTTATATAAATATTTGGATCTACTATGCTCTTGGAGAATCCAAGACTTTGTAGAAAGCTATCAATTCTACCATACCAAGCTCTTGGAGCTTGTTTCAACCGGTATAGAGCTTTCTTGAGTTTACATACATGAGATCTTTTATCGTGTATTATGAAACCTTCAGGCTGCTCAATGTAAACCTCTTGTTCGACTTCACCGTTAAGGAAAGCAGTCTTAATGTCCATCTGGTGAAGTTTCCAACCAAATATTGCTGCAAGTGAAATGATGATTCTAATAGAAGAATACCTGGAAACTGGAGCAAAGATTTCGTCGTAGTCAATACCTTCTTTCTGAGAGAAACCACGAGCCACAAATCTTGCCTTGTATTTTTCAATGCTGCCATCTGCTGCATGCTTTATCTTATAAAGCCATTTTGAAGTCACTACAGATTTATTATGAGGTATAGGAACTACTGTCCATACATCATTCTTAAAAATAGAGTCATATTATTCGCTCATAGCATCCTTCCATACTTGATGTTTGGAAGCATCAACAAAGGTGGAAGGTTCATAATCAATTACAATGTTTAATAGAGCTATTAGACTGGAGTACTTATCTGGTTTATTTCTTTCTCTGAAGGTGCCCTTCGGAGATGAGTGCTTTTCTACTTCTTTCAAAATTTCTTGACACCAAGCTAGTTTCCTTTTGACAAGAGGTAACTCCATTGGAAATTCAATAGAGTCTCTTGATGGATCGGCTACAATCTCAGAGGTTTCCTCCCTCTATTCATCTGTAGAGTCAAGTGGTGGAGCTTCCTGCTCCTCTGAATCACATAAAAGATCGCTGGCTTGACGGAATATTGTTTCTTCATGAAATGTCACATCTCTGCTTACTTCAATGAAATTTTTCCCAGGGATGTAAATCCTATATGCTTTTGAGGTCTCACTGTATCCCACAAAAATTCCTTTCTTACCAGAGGGATCTAGTTTAGTCCTCTTCTCTTTTGGTATGTGTATGTAAAATGGACTGCCAAAGATTCTTAGATGCTCAACTGAGGGTTTACACCCAGTGAAAACTTCTTCAGGAGTTTTTGCTTCAAGGACTTTGTGAGGACATCTATTTTGTATGTATACTGTTGTACTGGCGGCCTCAACCCAGAGAGATAGAGGCAAATTCTAATCATGCATCATGGCCCTGGCTGCTTCACAGATGGTTCTGTTCTTTCGTTCAGCTACAACATTTTGCTAAGGGTTGTATGGAACGGTCAACTCCCTCTTTATTCCAAAAGCTCGACAGATTTCATCATATTTGAGGGAGTCAAATTCTTTGTCATTGTCTGTTCTGAAAACTCGGATGTGCCTTCTTGTTTGATTTTCAACAAGATTTTTGAAGTCTTGAAATCTGCTAAAAGATTCATCTTTAGTATTTAATAAGTAAATCCAAGTTTTACATGAACAATCATCAATAAAGATAATGTAATAGATACAACCATTCATAGAGGGTGCAGACATAGGACCACAAAGATCAGAATGGATTAAGTCTAAGATTCCATATGATTTTCTGTTACTGAGAGGATAAGGTTTCTTTATGTTCTTACCAAGTGAACATCCTTTACAGACACTATTATGATTAAAAGAAAATACTGGCATACCTGTCACCATCTTTTGCAAACCTGGGAGTGCATTGTAGTTGAGGTGTCCAAGTCTCCTATGCCAAAGCTCGCAGGGATTGATCGTCTCATGAACCAGAGCTTGAACGACTTGACCTGAAATCTTGTATAGTCCACACTCACGAGTTCCAATTGTTATAGCAGTACTTAAATCTTCATTTGAGGACCATAAGAGGGCTTTGCCCTTTGAAAAATCTATTGAATAACCTTTACTTTCTAAGACTGGAACAAAAATTAGATTCTTCTTTAAACCGGGTACATAAAGAATTTCATCAATATGAAAGATATTACCTGAGAGAAACTAAAAAGAGGTAGAGCCAAAACTCAACCTTTGCTTTGAATTTCTTGTCTTGATAATTTGCAAGGTTTTGTTTGAAGCCAGTCATGTGTTTGGAAGCACCATTGTCTATTAGCCAAATCTCCTCTGATTTGGTGATAGAGCCGGAAAGAGCTGAGATGAGGTAGTATTCCTTATGTGGTTCTTGCTCTTTAGTGGTAGCCCTGGTTTGTCTTCTTTGAGGCTCTTCTTGGGGTTTAGCCTCTTCAGTGGCAACTGAGGCTTGAAATCTTCCTTTTCTTCTCTGCTGAGAGGGAGGATTCCTGCAATCTTTTTCATAGTGTCCTAGCCTATTGCAATTAATTTTTTTTACTTTAGATAGATGAGGATTTAAGTGAGAGAGATTACCTTTGGGTTTCTTACCTTTGCCTTTTGACTTCGGGAACTTCTTCCATTTCTTGGTCTTTGCTGCAAGGGCATGATCTTGTAGGATAGGATAGTCATTTCTACTGTTTAGTCTTCCTTCCTCTTCCAAGAAGTCATGCCACAACCTTTCAAAGTTAGGTTGAGATTCTCTTCCATTCACGAAGGCAAGAAAAACTCCCCAAGTAGCAGGAAGTCCATCAATAGTTGTTTGAACCAGGTCATCATCATCTACAGGAACTCCTATTGCAATAAGCTGATCTCTAGTTTGAGAGATTTTGGAGAAGAAAGTAGCAACTGCATCATCTTTTCCCATTTTCAAGGTACGTAACTGTTTCTTCAATATTCTTTTCTGAGTAGGTGCCTTCTTCTCATAGAGATTTGCCAAGGCATCAAAGCACTCTTTGGAAGTCCTCAAATGACCAATTAAAGGCATCATGTTGTCTTTGATAGAATCAAAGATGATCCTTTTAGCCTTGGTTTGTTTCCTCTTATATGCTACCCTAGCTGTGTTTGTAGTAGGTTCTTCAATCTCTCTAGTGATATAGTCTTCTAGATCATTTTCTTCAAGTATGTTTATTATTCTATATTTCTAGGCATTAAAGTTTGTTGCCCCTACAAGTCTGTCTTCATCTTTGACTGATAAGGAAGTCATGTTTGAATCTGTGCTAGATTAGATAACTGTAATCTAAAAAACAACCCTAACAAAGTGGATCTGTGTAGGCTCAAGTTAGGTTCTTTGAGCTCTGTTTACACCCTTAGCTATGAAACCATGTTAGAATTAGGGTAAATTTGCAAAACAATAGTATCTTTTGATTTCAGTGATAAAAAATAGCTAGATCTATAAATCAACAGAGATAGAACACTTAGAATTTGGATCTAAGATAGACATCAATAAACTTATAAGAGAAACTCTGATCTAATGAGAATAGAAACTCAGATCTAAAGAGATAGTACTCTGATCTAATGTAACAGTGAACAGATCTGAATAGTACAATAGATCTATAAGGCTATACACAGATTTCAGATCTAACAACTTAGTCTGATCATTACACAATAGAATAACTTGTAAATTCAAAGTACATCTTCATATCTACTCAATGCTAACTAGATTAAACAATTATGTAGTAAGATCAATTCCAAATCTGAGAGAGATGAGTAAGTTCCTTACCTGGTACAACAACCTTACCTTTGAAGAAGAGCAATAACCATAGGAGATGCAGAACCCTTTTATATGATCATACAAAGGTTCAGTTCATAGATCTATAATGGATCTCAATGCCAATGAATGAAAGATCTTTCTTGCCACCAAGCACAAGGGCCACAGGAAGGAAAACCAATCCCAATAGAGGTTATAAATGCTCAAACCCTCACTCAGAATATCAAACAGTAAAACCCCTTACCCCAAGAGACTTTAGGAGAGGTTACAAAGGAACTGAATGTAGGATTGTGGGTAAACCCTTGTTTCAGCAAAGGATAAAACTGAACCGTATAGGTATGCCTAAGTAGATAGCACCCTACAGGTTCACTCTAATAAGAGGGCTGCAAACTCAGAGGTTCTCCACACAGCAGACAGGAGCAGGCCACACCTAGTAACTCAGTCACAACGGAAGAAGGAGGAGGCTGAGACCTTGTGAATTGCCCACACAACAAAAGTATAGAGGGGCTACAACCTTTAGAAATTGTTCACAGCATAAAGGAGGAGGGTGCGTGCCAGGCTCACACAAGGATAGGCTGCACTCTAGCAGTCCTCAAGAAGACCCGCTGCCACACATAACCCCAAACCTGCAACAAAAGAAGGGAGCCACACCTAGAAGCCACTCCAAACAACAACCAAACAAGAAGAGGCCGGTGCTGGAAGATCACCCACAACAAACACAAGGAGGCCGCAGCTAGAGAACATCCACAACAAACACAAGGAGGTCGCAACTAGAGAGAGATAGATCAGCGCTTGCTCACAAGAATAATAGAATGAAATGAAAGGTNNNNGGGGGGGGGTTTAATTTATAGTATTTAGGCTAGGGAAAGGGTTAAATTAAAAACAATTAAAATAACATGTTTAAATTTCAATTGAAACATGTGATAATAAACATTTTAATTTAACTTTAATTTTAACCCTTGAGTAAGACAACAAAACCCCAAACCAAACATGTAAGGGTAAAAGAGGGTTTGCAAGGTGGCAATACTCATTCCTTCATATCAC
>CBVK0101519038.1:0-13683 GCA_900067695.1 Picea abies
ACTGGCGGTGTTGGCGGTGCTTGCGACGACACTGCCCTGCCTCAACTCCCTCGAGTCCTGACCATCCTGTATGCTTTGACCTGCATCCACCAAAGTTGTCAGGGTGAGTTCCACGATGTTTCAAATTGGTGCTACTGAAACTTAGATACAGGGTTAGGTGTAGGTTTTCTTTACTTGTCTGTAAACATACATTACACCATAGTTGTCAGGGTGAGTTCCACAACCTTGTATAGCACGTCATCGGTAAAGGGTGCTGGGAAAGGGTTGTGAACACAAGCAGAGTTGAGGCTTCTATAGTCCACACAGACTCTAATATTGTCAGTGTCTTTCTTGCTTTGAATGACTATCAGGATGACCCACTCTGCTTATTCTACTGCAAAAATGAGACCTACTTCTAACATCTTATCAATCTCCTTCTTAACCTTTTCTTTTACTCTTGGGTTAAGACATTATGGTCTATGTCTGACAGGCTTGGATCCTAGTGTTAACTCAATCTTCATTTCTCCCATGACTCATTTGATTCCCTTTAATTCTGAAAAAGTATTTGGGAACAAATCCTCATATTCTCTCAGTAAACTCTGTATTTCCTGGCTGGTTTTCTCATCCTAGTAATCTCCCACCATAGCTATCTTGGGTTGCTCTGTAGTCCCTATGTCAAGTCTACGCGATTTTAATGGGTGATTGTAGGAATTATCGGTCTATCTAGGTATGGTGTTTTGGATTTCTCTGCTCCCCTCTATCTCTTTGATGGGTAGGTTTCTTAGTTCCTATAAGTCATCTAGGATTTCTGAATCCTTGCTAATCTGATAGCATTCTATAAGATTCTTAGTTGAGGGTAAGTGGAGTTTATTCTAAAGTTCTTGGGTATGCTTGGGATACACTACAAAGTTTGATCTCTTATTACTATTGGTTGTAAAAAGAATTTCTTTAATCTTTTGTAGGGTTAGCTCAAGCTCGGGGTACTTGTGAATGAGAAGTCCTTGCAAAATTGAACTGCTAGCATCTGCCAGTCATTGGTATGTCTCATGGTTTCCTCATGTATGAACCAAGATTTCTGGATTGGGCCTAGAGAGTGTGGAAATACCTGAACCCATACGTGAGAAGGTATCTCCGAAAATTGCCACTGTGTCACGCACTGTTCAATGTGTATTCTAGGATCCGATTCTCCCCTAAACGGTTGCACAACTTGGAGATTCGTCTGCATATCTGATTCCAGCTACTCCTTATTCCATAACCTGTACTTGATAGCTTACTTCACCTCATCCCATGTTCTGAGTGCGGCTTTATGGATGGCCCACCATTTGGCGGGGGTGTTTTGAAAAGCTATATCTAGTACCGAGATTCTTTGATCTTCTCTCACATTCTCTTCCATATTTTGCAAAACATTGTCTAGATCTGAGGTACCATCGTATACTGGGTGTTCTCTAACTTCGGTCCCAACCCATCTGGTCATTCTGATAATTGTGCATCTTCTTGATAATCTTTCGTGTGAGCCTTTTTGCCAACTATCAAAATCCAGTTCTGAATCTTCGTCTGGTGACTGTATACTTCTCAATATTATGAATCCCTCAACAGTAGGGCTTATATAATCATTTATTTTCCCCACTGTTATAGTGTACAATCAGTCTAGGTCTTCTCCCTCCATATTATTGTCTGTTGGTTCTGTGTACCTGGGTCCTACATATGGATCCAAAGGTTGAACTACCTTGATTCCCTCAGCTTCAAAAGTCATTGTGTATTTCTTTAAGTCGATTACTGCATAATTGTCATAGGCCCAATCAATGGCAAGTAGTGTAGGGTAAGGGTCCTTGTCTCCCATGATCTCAATTATTTCAAAGTCAACTACTTTTTTTACTCCTGCTACATCAATTTCCACGTTCTCCAGCCTTCCTATGGGAAAGATACAGTATTGGTTTTCCATTCTTAACTGAATTGGGGAATATGTCAGTCTCGGTTTTCATAAGGCTTCCCAAGTATTCTTAGGCATAATGTTCACATCTGAACCTAAGTCCAGCATGACGTCCTTAATTT
Organism: Picea abies; assembly: GCA_900067695.1. Lineage (NCBI taxonomy): Eukaryota > Viridiplantae > Streptophyta > Pinopsida > Pinales > Pinaceae > Picea > Picea abies. Next base: position 2,032 of record CBVK0101519038.1, read on the forward strand.
CGAAGTCGTCTAACTGGGCTACCAGTCGAAATTCTTTTTCGGTTCTCACTTTTCTTTGCTGCACTCTCTGAGTACTCTTCTCAGGGAGATTAGCCCTTATCCTTGCTTATGAGGTTTATTCATTTTCTAGGACTAGGTACAACGTATTGCACAACTTTTATGTTAGTTGGCCATTCCCTAGAATGAAAGAGAATAATTGAAACCAAAGGTCAATTGCGTTCTAGGTTTGCTCAAACTGTCTTGGTATGACTACAGGGTTTCTGGGTCCAGGGGGTGAAGCAGGGACTTGTGCCTTCTTAGAGTAAACAGTTGGCTGGGGGAGGTTCTCTTGCATTTCGTGACTAGGAATATTCTTGAATACTTTTATGGCATCTTTAAAGAACAAATTTTTCTTTAGGGGATCATACCTATATCCCTTAGGTGCTGCTTTCTGGATCTGAGGTAGAGTATCAACATTAGCTCCTGTCTTCGCTCCTCCTCAAGTAATGATATTAAGGTTGGGAAATTGTCCCTTAGAAGTTATATTGATCTCTGAAATGATAAGGTTAGTTCCTCTTTGTTGTACTCTGTCTTCCCACTTTGCAATTAACTCTAGACAGTCTTCAGTTGCATGTCTGTTGGTTCTGCAGTGAGAGGACCATGTTCGTCATGGATGAGGACAATATCTGGCCAAGTGACCTTGTTCATCGCAATTATAACATATTCTTGGTCCTCTTCCCCTAGTCCTTCCTCCTCTGAAATATCCTCCAGCTCCACTTCCTCAACCTCTTCCTGGTCCCTGAGGGTTTTCATTCACCCTGAATGTTGTTCGGTCCAACCTGTCTGCAAGTGCATCCAACACTCTACATTGATTGGTAGTATGTGTCGTAGATGCACAAAACTTGAAGTGTACTATGTTTGGTACCGTCAAATATTTTTGCATGATTGGGCACTGTATTGGCCCATGTTCGTGGATTCGGTAGATCTCACAATATTTCGTTTTTGGTGTTGCTTGGCCTCCTGGGAAAGCATGATATGGGGTAGGGTTATGGAATGATGAATTCATCAACACTTGTGCAACTCCTCCCATGGGTCCTAGTGGGGTTACCATTAGATTTTGAGGAGGTCCCAATCCCCTCATTCTCAGACATTCGTTCACTAGATGACCTTCTGTATAACATCTAGTGCACCAAACCTGTGGTCGTCCTGGTTTGGGTATCGTTAGATCTTGAATATTTTCTGTCAGTGCCGATATTTTCCCTTATAGTTGCACCAGATTCACATCTACTGGGGGTCGGGTTACTCTCAAGCTCCCATGGTATACCACCATGGATTCAATCTTCATTGATTGTTACAAGGCGTCTGTTAACATGGCTATCCGTTGTTGCATTAGCGGGATCCAAGTTAGAGGAAACAACCCATGAATGTACCACTCCCTTTGATGTTCTTTGTGTATTGGATGTGTCAACCTCCCTATGACATCTTTAAACTTCTGGATGTACTCCCAGGATGATTTTCCTTCCCTCTGTTGGATTTCGCACAACTCAGACAGAGCCTATTGTTCTGACTGAGGTAGTTTGAGTTCTTCTATAAACCTCATCCATACCTGGCCAAGTGTGAACGCTTGACCTTGCGTCCTTCGAACTCTTGGTTCAATGATCTTCATGTACCACTTGAGAGCACGACATCTCAAGGTAGTCTAGAACTCGACCAAGTTATTTGCATATGGAGTCCCTCTGGATCTCCAGATTTCTTTGCATAGGAACCAGTGCTGCTCAACGTCTTCATCTCCCTTACCCCAAAATTCTAGGTATCAGGCAATCGAACCTCCCACATGGATGGCCATTTTTGATCCTGTTGTTTGTATCAATGTGAACCCTAATGATCCTGCTTGTGATCTTCCCGGGGATCCCAATATCCTCCCTGTACCCGCACTTCCTGGTTGTGACTAACTAACTAATTGTATTGGAACAGAACTAGCATGAGAAGGTAGTATCGAACTTACTGCTTGTATAGAAGACACTTGGGGTATGGGTAATTCAGGGCTGGCGAAACTGGCTTTGGGGCAATTTTCTTTGATATGGGGGGTCTCATTATCTTCCACTGGGACAATCTCTTTGGCCAGATTCCTAATCTCTCCTATTATCGGGGATGAATCTTCTCTTTCTCCTCCAAGATTCATGCTGACTTCCTCCTCCCTTACATCTGTACTTTCTCCTTCTCGTCCTGCTTCCTGGGGAATTATTTCTCTCCTCGCTTCTCTCTCGATTAATCTTTCACTGACCAATTGTTCCTATTTTCTCATCTTCTGCAACTCTTCCATCTGTCTTTCCTCTACTTCTCCCAATCCACCTTATTTACTCAACTTTTCAGACTGTCTTGCAGCTTTCTTGATCTTGCCGCACCACCACTTCTCAACTATGGTAGTTCTCTTCAAGGATTTCTCATCTCTTCAGTCCATTTCTTTCTATTTCCCCCCCATTTATCAAAGAATGCTTCCTCTCTCTCATGCCATGACTCTCACCTCATCTCTCCCTACCCCAAGTGAGGGTGTTTACGTTGCCATCTCGATCGGGTACATAATCAACATCCTTTCCTCCATCAAGAAAACCTTAATCCATAGGGGGATTTCTCTCAAAAATCTTCCCCTTGCGCCTTTCTTGAAAATTTCCTCTACCCGCGAAAAAGACTGGTGGTTCTTAGCTGCAAATTCGATTATGTATCCCTCTAGTATGGTTCTAACCCAAAAATCCATAGCTCATGTAACTGGAAAATCTAGCCTCTGGAGTGCTGCTAAATTTTCGGTATCCCACACACATATCTTCTTGGCCCATCCCTAGAACTCTGGAGCTTCGTGGAGCCTCTTTATCCAGTGAAAAAACTCTTTCGGGAATTTAACCCAAAAAATCTCGTACTGGTCGCTCGATTTTCTCCTTAGTTCCGCTTATTTCCATACGAAGGCATCACATATCCTTTCCCACCATTGATAAATGATAGATCTATGGATCGAAAACAACATTCTCCCTACAGGTTCCCTTTTAACGCAGGTCCCGACAACAAAACCATTTTGTTGGCGCGAATTTGATCAGACCAGGGTCCTTCTCAGGTTACCAACAAAATGTATCGTGTAGTCTAGAGCACTGGCATTTTCATCTCCTTTGAAGAGAATAAGTCTCACCTGAAGCATTGCTGAGACAAATAGATAGGGAAGGCCAGGGAAAAGACTAAAGAGGATCCATAAAGAAGTCAGAACTCATTCACATTCTTGAACAAGAGACATTAATAGATCTGAAACATATAAATGCACGAATCGAACCTACTTATGTTGCGAGCAAACATTTAAACGTTGAACCATCAAATAGAACTCATAAGCTATAAGGAAATATTGTAATGTATAAGTAATCATACAAAGATACAACATATTTTGAAATTTGGTCCTACTTCCTATTATCTTTAGGATCTTTCTCTCATTACAGACTCAAAATTACATATCAAGGCTCAGTATAGACTCTTGGCTCTGGACTCATGCCACAGAGCTCTAATTCTCCAAATGATAGGTCCAATTCATTATAGACTCAGAATTGTCTTCCTTCGACTTATAACAATTATCAACAACTAATCCCAAAACCCTGGGCGACTATGACCAACCTGACTCAACTCTACCCAGCCGACCAACTCATGAACTAATGAACCAACTATTGAGCGAACCAACCAACGAATAGATGAACCCTTTTACAATTTTGTTTGGTTCTATATATAGTTGGGTTGTGTCTTCCTTCTCAGTTTTCATACTTTCTTGTTCTGTTGCAACCATTTGTTGCTTTGTTGGCGCTGCGGTGACTTCCGCAACTGCTTTCTGTTGCTCTTTCTCTGGCTTCTAATGGAGTTTTCGCAACTAGTTCTTACTCAAAATTTGCACGATTCCTTCTCAAAAATGAAGGGCCCAACAAAGAACATGTTAGTTAATACCTCCCTAGATAAGAGGGAGTGTTGATGTTTTGGTAGCCATGGGAGGTATTGAACTCCAAGTGTAACGTTTGTACTTAGATTAGAATATTCTGGAAGTAAGATAACCATTAAACAGATGTGTGGAAACCCTAGAAGAGAATTCATCCCAAGGAAAATAATAATAAAGAAATAAGAAAACCAAAAAGAGAAGTCAGCCCTGCCAGAAAAGTCAAAGTAAATTATATTTGCCAGAAAAGATAGGTCGTCCTTGTGGGAAAATTTCACTGGCAGAATAAGTATAAATAAGGTGACTCGTTAGCTCATTCGTACACTCACTCACTTAGCCAGTGCACAAGTCTAAGGAGGAACTACAATGGCAGCTAGGGTGCAAGTTTGGAGAGATGCAGTTACAGTTGGAAAAGGTGTAAGTATGGAGGAACAATGTAGTAGTCTTTATGGTATCTCTCTTGTGCTTCTCTTGGTGTAAGGTACACTATCTTTGTATGGTTATTGTGCAGTAATATTGTGGCTAGGATTTATCTGTTGGTTCTAGTGTAGACTTGCCAGAATTATTCTAAGTAAAGGTTAGTGTGCTCAGGGGTGGCATATGTGAATGCATATGGTTGGGTGACAATGATGTGACATTGTCTATGGTTAATGGAGCATACCAAAATTTTAACATGGTTTCAAAGATGGTTTCCTTCGTAACAGTCTAAACGTTGGAAGGAAGATCTTTGTTTTCCCCCATTGTCAAGCTCGTTGAGCACTTACTGAACCCATCAAGAAGGTTTCCTAAGTAGGGTGCACCTTTCCCCTGGATAAAATTTCCAAAACGATGAAAGTAGAAATTAGGGTTTCCTCATAAAACCCTAGGTTTGCAGTGCCATGTCCTTCGTGTCAGTTGCAACACTAGTTGTAGTGCCAACACTAGTTTCCATACTAGTTGTAGTGAAATTTTATGTGAAGTATTAGGACTAATTTTTGGTTGTCCTAATATGCCCTACCCTAGAGCATCTCCAACTATATTCAAATTTCAAGTTAGAGCACTTTGAAGTTTTTAAATGTGTCATTGCTTGTTGTTGTTGTTGAATGGTGCAACTGCTTCGAGAGGTATGCACTTGTATATATTTAAAGTGTATCATTATCTTAAGGGTATTTGCAGGAGAAGGGATCTTTTGTTCAAGTAAAAATTGTATATCCAGAGGGATCTCAGATCCAACATATTCAAAGGAACAACTCACTCTAGGTTTGATTGTTTTGATATGCCTCTAGCCGTTATGGAATTATTGTGATCTTATGAACATATATTTGTATTTTGATCTATTGAAGCTATGATTATTATACTAACCTTTGGTCAAAGTTAATATTATAAGCTGACCCTAGTTAAAATATTAGATTGAGATTTTGGAGTTTACTTGCATTATATTCCCTAACTCAGATTTCTGGCAAGAAAACATATTGTCTTAGTACATGGGACAGGTTGGAGAGAATACTTCTCATCTTGAGTGAAGGAGACTCAAAATCAAATAAACAACACTCATTCTTGAAGATAATATTCCAATTTCCAGGTTTGACTGATTAAATTGATAAGTTTTCAATTTGCACATATCAAGTTTGATAATAACTACATTATAGCTGTGACAACAATCCTTCAAAGGTTTTATTGCTGCTAGATATAATGAATACTTGGTAGCGTGTGAGTACTTTTGATATAAATGCTTATTGTACTAGTTTGTAAGATGAACTAACATCTCCTCCAAGACACACTTTTTTTTTTCTTCCAGGCAGGTCACCTTGGTAATAATATGATGATTACCATGAAATTGTCTTTTATTTTTGTTGACATAGATATGTTCTTATGAAAATGCTAATATACTTTTTACTTTTGTTGCTCTTGTCTCAGGAAGGTTATTTTATAAATTCTATGGAGGTTACCATGGATATATTTTTGTTCTTGTTTTCTTTTTCTGGGCAGGTTACCATGGAGGAATGATTGGTCACAACACTAGAAGAGTGGTGTTCCTATTTCTTATTATTGTATTTTTATTTTGGATCTTATTCCAGGCAGGTCACAAGCGATAGCTCCGATAAGGAGCTACTATGATTATTGTTCTCATTCTTATTTTTAGTATTATAAGAGTATTATTCTTGTATATTGTTTTCCCCTTTGTTGTCCTTGTTCTGGGAAGGTAACAGGTGATAACTCTAAGGGGAGCTATAATGACGGTTGCAGAAGGCAACATATTATATGGTCTCTAGATTGAGACATGGAGTAGACTATCCAGATAAGAAGTTGTATACACAACTGCATACATCCATGCACCAAAGAAATATAGGACAAAGTTAAAACCTTCAAGCAAGAAGGATGCTTTTGCGAGATACCGAGTATCTCATATGGAGGTTGATTGTAAGGAGAAGAAGCCTCCAAAGATGATCGATACCTCTAGTTCAGTTGATGACTCTTTTGATCTTTAGGAAGAGTTAGTAGAGAAAGAAGGGCCTCCCTAGTATCATTGTAGTAACCAGGAAGAGACCATCATGGTCCCATGACACTTTGCAGAATGAAAATTTATATAGCATTGACAAGCCATATCATGAGGAGATGATGGCTCCACTAGTGGTGAGGTAGGAATCCCCACCAAGTACCATCTTAGAAAGAGCTAGATTTTAGAGGGACTCAACCCTCATGATCTAGTAGGGATGAGAAACCTCCCTAGGACCATTAATAGGAGACTTCAGAGGAAATCATCACATATAGAGGGAGCAGATGGCTCCGAATATTATATAAAATCATAAGTATTCAAGCTTCAGAGGGAGCATGGAGATTCAGAGTGATCCTAATGACTTTCATTCAAAAAGTATTCCTCCTCAGATTCAGATGGGAGAGACAGATGTCTTCTAGAACTGACATACAGATGCCACAAGTCGATGAGGCTACATTGTAGCTTTAGAGACTTCTAGTAGATGTGAGATCTCCTGGGAAGATTCCCTTGTTTCAATGTCAGAGGAGAAAGCCCGTTAGAAGGACTAGGATATGGATATTTTTCCTTGAGACCAGAAGGGAAGTCAATGGTGACTTCCAAGTTGATATACAAGATCAAGCATGTTGCAGATAATAATATAGAGATATACAAAGATTGATTAGTGGCCAGAGGATTCTCCCAACAAGAGGGAGAATATTATGACGAGACACTTTCTCCAATATCCAAAAGACGTTTACATAAGAGCAACCACAAGATACACAAGAAGGAGTCTCATGTCTGCAAATTGAAGAAATATTTGTACGGGCCTAAGCATGCACCCAAGGCTACTCCAATCATTAATCCTGGTACACAAAGTTACTGACTATGGCACTAGTTAGCATGACCTCACACAATGAATACTTGGTAGCATGTGAGTACTTTTGATATAAATGCTTATTGTAACTGTTTGCAAGATGAAATAACATCTCCTCCAAGACACACTTTTTTTTTTCTTCCAGGCATGTCACCTTGGTAATAATATGATGATTACCATGAAATTGTCTTTTATTCTTGTTGACATAGATATGTTCTTATGAAAATGCTATTATACTTTTTACTTTTGTTGCTCTTGTCTCCGAATGGTTATTTTATAAATTCTATGGAGGTTACCATGGAAATATTGTTGTTCTTGTTTTCTTTTTCTGGGCAGGTTACCATGGAGGAATGATTGGTCACAACACTAGAATATTGTTGCTCCTATTTCTTATTATTGTATGCTCTTGTTCCAGGCAGGTCACAAGCGATAGCTCTAATAAGGAGCTACTATGATTATTGTTCTCGTTCTTGTTTTTAGTATTATAAGAGTATTATTCTTGTCTATTGTTTTCCCCTTTGTTGTCCTTGTTCCGGGAAGGTCACATGTGATAAATCTAAGGGGAGCTATAGTGACAGTTGTAGAAGGCAACATATTATATGGTCTCTAGTTTGAGAGATGGAGTAGACTATCCAGATAAGAAGTTGTATACACGACCGTATACATCCATGCATCGAAGAAATATAGGACGGAGTTAAAACCTTCTAGCAAGAAGGATGATTTTGCAAGATACTGAGTATCTCATATGGAGGTTGATTGTAAGGAGAAGAAGCCTCCAAAGATGATCGATCCCTCTAGTTCAGTTGATCACTCTTCTAATCTTCAGGAAGAGTTAGTAGATCCAGAAGGGCCTACCTAGAATTGTTGAAGTAACCAGGAAGAGACCATCATGGTCCCATGACACTTTGTACAATGAAAATTTATATAGCATTGACGAGCCATATCATGAGGAGATGATGGCTCCACCAGTGGTGAGGTAGGAATACCCACCAAGTACCAGCTCAAAAGGAGATAGATTTAGAGGGATTCAACCCTCGCGATCTAGTATGGAGGAGCAACCTCCCCAGGACCATTCATAGGAGACTTCAGAGGAAATCATCACATACAAAGGGAGAAGATGGCTTTGAATATTATATAGACTCACAAGGAGTAAAGCTTCAAAGGGAGCATGGAGATTCAAAGTGAGCCTGATGACTTTCATTCAAAAAGTATTCCTCCTCGGGTTCAGAAGGGAGAGAGAGATGTCTTCCAGAACTGACAGATAGATAACATGGGTCGAGGAGGCTACATCGTATCTTTAGAGACTTCTAGTAGATGTGAGATCTCCTGGGAAGATTCCCTTATTTCAATGTCAGAGGAGAAAGCCAGTCAGAAGGACTAGGATATAGATATTTTTCCTTGAGACCAGAAGGGAAGTCAATGGTGACTTCCAAGGTGATATACAAGATCAAGCATGTTGTAGATAACAATATAGAGATATACAAAGCTTGATTAGTGGCTAGAGGATTCTCCCAATAAGAGGGAGAATATTATGACGAGACACTTTCTGCAGTAGCCAAAAGAAGTGTACATAAGAGAAACCACAAGATACACAAGAAGGAGTCTCATGTCTGCAAATTGAAGAAACAATTGTACGAGCCTAAGCAGGCACCCAAGGCTACTCCAACGATTAATCCTGGTACGCAAAGTTACTGACTATGGAACTAGTTAGCATGACCTCACACAATGAATACTTGGTAGTGTGTGAGTACTTTTGATATAAGTGCTTATTGTACTTGTTTGCAAGATGAACTAACATCTCCTCCAAGACACACTTTTTTTTTCTTCCAGGAAGGTCACCTTGGTAATAATATCATGATTACCATGAAATTGCCTTTTATTCTTGTTGACATAGATATGTTCTTATGAAAATGCTATTATACTTTTTACTTTTTTTGCTCTTGTCTCGGAAAGGTTATTTTATAAATTCTATGGAGGTTACCATGGATATATTGGTACTCTTGTTTTTTTTTTCTAGGCAGGTTACCATGGAGGAATGATTGGTCACAACACTAGAAGACTGTTGCTCCTATTTCTTATTATTGTATTTTTATTTTGGCTCTTGTTCCAAGCAGGTCACAAGTGATAGCTCTAATAAGGAGCTACTGTGATTATTTTTCTCATTCTTGTTTTTAGTATTATAAGAGTATTATTCTTGTCTATTGTTTTCCCCTTTGTTGTCCTTGTTCTGGGAAGGTCACATGTGATAAATCTAAGGGGAGATATAGTGACAATTGTAGAAGGAAACATATTATATGGTCTCTAGTTTGAGATATGGAGTAGACTATCCAAATAAGAAGTTGTATACACGACCGTATACATCCATGCACCGAAGAAATATAGGACGAAGTTAAAACCTTCTAGCAAGAAGGATGATTTTGCGAGATACTGAGTATCTCATATGGAGGTTGATTGTAAGGAGAAGAAGCCTCCAAAGATGATCAATCCCTCTAGTTTAGTTGATGACTCTTATAATCTTCAGGAAGAGTTAGTAGAGCCAGAAGGGCCTACCTAGAATCGTTGCAATAACTAGGAAGAGACCATCATGGTCCCATGAGACTTTGTAGAATGAAAATTTATATAGCATTGACAAGCCATATCATGAGGAGATGATGGCTACACCAGTGGTGAGGTAGGAATCCCCACCAAGTACCAGCTGAGAAGGAGCTAGATTTTAGAGGAACTCAGCCCTCACGATCTAGTAGGGAGGAGAAACCTCCCTAGGACCATTCATAGGAGACTTCAGAGGAAATAATCACATACAGAGGGAACAGATGGATCTGAATATTATATAGACTTATAAGGATTCAAGCTTCTGAGAGAGCATGGAGATTTAGAGTGAGCTTGATGACTTTCATTCAAAAAGTATTCCTCCTCAGATTCAGATGGGAGAGAGAAATGTCTTCCAGAACTAATAGACAGAAGCCATGGGTCAAGGAGGCTACATCGTAGCTTCAGATAGTTCTAGTAGATGTGATATCTCCTAGGAAGATTCCCTTGTTTCAATGTCAGAGGAGAAATCCATTCAGAAGCACTAGGATATGGATATTTTTCCTTGAGACCAAAAGGGAAGTCAATGGTGACTTCCAAGTTGATATACAAGATCAAGCATATTGTAGATAATAGTATATAGATATACAAATCTTGATTAGTGGCCAGAGGATTCTCCCAACAAGAGGGAGAATATTATGATGAGACACTTTCTCTAGTAGCCAGAAGGAGTGTACATAAGAGCAACCACAAGATACACGAGAAGGAGTCTCATATCTGCAAATTGAAGAAATCTTTGTACGGGCCTAAGAAGGCACCTAAGGCTACTCCAATGACTAATCCTGGTACACAAAGTTACTGACTGTGGCACTATTTAACATGACCTCGCACAATGTCAATAGATGCTATGCCTTCAGAGATGGTTAGTTACCTAGATTTTTAGTTGGTGGGCCAACCTATGTGGTTGGAGGTGTTTCCTATCCTTAGGATAGATGGATAGTATGTGAACAGTGCATCACCCAATCCTCATGATTAGATGTCTGGTCATTGTGGACCAGTTGGCTGGTGTGCCAACCAGAGGTTACTAGTTCATTGTGGAACTAGATGTCAAATTCTGTGTGAGTTGACAAGTTACTAATTCCTTGTGAACTAGATGCCAAATTCAGTGTGAGCTGGCAAGTTACTAGTTCTGTATGAACTAGATGCTGACCAATAGTGTTGGAGATGATTCCTAGTTAGAGTGTCGATCAATAACATCAGAGGTTAATAGTTGGAGTGGCAACCAATAGTGTTGGAGTTGATTTCCAGCTAGATGGCTAATGTGTGTCTATGCTACTTGTTACATGATCTGTTTGATCATGAGATGGTCATGTGGCCATGCTACTTGAGACATGATCTGTTTGATCATGAGAAAGCATGTATGTCTATGGTGATGCTACATGTAGACTAGTCTGCAAGACCATGTGAGTCTTTCCCATGCCATGTGATATGGATGGATGTGTTTGAAACCACTGCATGAAGAACGTCTTAGTTAATACCTCCCTAGCTAAGAGGGAGTTTTGATGTTTTGGTAGTTGTGGGAGGTATTAACCTCCAACTACAACCTTTGTACTTAGATTAGAATATTCCAGAAGTAAGAGAACCATTAAACAAATTTGTGGAAACCCTAGAAGAGACATCGACCCAAGGAGAATAATAATAAATAAATAAGAAACCCAAAAAGAGAAGTCAACCCTGCCAGAAAAGTCAAAGTAAATTATATTTACCAGAAAAGACACGTCGAACCTATGGGAAAAGTTCACTGGCAGAATAAGTATAAATAAGGTGATGCCTTAGCTCATTTGTACACTCACTCACTTA
>CBVK0101519040.1:0-13429 GCA_900067695.1 Picea abies
TGGCAGGTTTTCAAGGATGACGAACAGATCAGAAAGTTCCTGGAAATGGTGGGTGATGGACCATTTCATGTCGTTATTGATGGACCTACTTCCTGTTATGCATCCTTGTCTTCCTTTGCATCAAAATTTTTCTTGTCAGTGACATGCTCCACCTGAACTTGTTCTTCCATCTATTGTGTTGGTTCTGTGATAGGTTGTTGTGCTTATGCGGCTTGTCCTCTGGGATCATCTAAATCTATATGCTCATCATCTTGATCCTTAGTCATCTGTTGTGGTGGTCCTAATAAAATCTATTGTGTATTTTTTTTTTTTTTTTTGTGGTAGGGTTTTGTGTGTTGTTCTGTAGGTCGACCTCCATATCCTCTTGGGATCATCTAAATCTATATGCTCATCATCTTGATCCTTAGTCATCTGTTGTGGTGGTCCTAATAAAATCTATTGTGTATTTTTTTTTTTTTTGTGGTAGGGTTTTGTGTGTTGTTCTGTAGGTCGACCTCCATATCCTCTTTTGTTGGAATATATATTTTATGTTCCTCCACAATTGTCGAACTAACTGGCTCAATAACTGGTGAAGGGATGGAATCAATGTCTACCACTCCCTCTGGCTAAATAGGGTTTTCTACTTCAGTTGATTTCTCTGGTGGATATATCATGGCATTGCATGTTTTCCTTATAGTTCTATTGAGAGATCCTACCTTCGTTGGCGCCATTCTTCTAAATCCTACAAAATTTTCTCTGAATCCCTACTGAATACTTCTCCAAATCACCTCGAAAACACCTATTCGCACCATGTTTTCGATCCTTATCTCTCATTTTCTCATTGTCACAATGAGTCTTCTTGTGCACCTTTCCTAATTTTATAAGTCCTGTTATAAATTCTTTGTCATGCTTGTACTTTTCTGACCACTACTTTTTTCCTTTTCTCAACTGCTTTCTGTCCCATTGTGTTGCATTTTATATCTTGTCAATTTTTTCTGGCACACAGTGTCATCACGCACCACATACTATCTACTATGTGATGTATCATCCAACTTCCTATCTACCATCTATCTACTTCATCTTTTTGTGTTTTTCTTCTTTTCCAATTTTTTCTTTCTTTTTCTTCTTTTTACTCATTTTGTTTTTCTTTTGTTTTTCTTATTTTTACTCATTTTCTTTTTATTCTTTTAAATCCTACTATGTACAACTCTAATTTTCTCCACTGCAACTACTCAAGATCACTGGTTCGATTGTCCCTATATATTTTCAGCCAAATACCATTCACCAATCCTTGCATATCTTTTCCTGTTAAGTCCTGCAGCTGCACATCACCTCCATATATGACATACTTTATCTCATATGGACCTAGCCAATGCATCTTGCATTTCCCTGCATGTTGTAAGTATTTACTTTCATAGAGGAGAACTATATATCCTTCCTTGAATTTCTTCTTCTTGATGTGTATATCATGCCAAGATTTATCCTTTGCTTTTTGTACTTATTGATGGAAACCAACCATAATTTTGTCTTCTTATAATTCCATAGGGCCAATCCACTCAAAGTCTTCAACAATTTCTATTATACCAACCTCTAACATATTATGAATTTCTTCCTTCACTTTATGTTTATATACTATATTCAATCTATATGGTCTTTCTATTATTGGTATGGCATATGGTATCAAAGGTATATTCATCTCTCCAAGTTCTCCTGCTACCCCTTTCATCTTTGAAAACATTGCTAGAAACAGGTCACTATACTCGTGTAGTAAATTTGTTATACTTTCCACTGTTTGGTTATCCCAATAGTCACCAATACTTACAATCTTTGGATTCTCTTATGTTCCAATGTTTACCTTCTTTATATTCAATGGTGTATCAAAACCTTCTGACTCTAACTTTATACCTTCTAATTCTCTTTCACCTTCAACTTCTGGAATCTGAATATTGTGTGAGATTTCTTCTGCTGGATAATCTTCTGTGACGTGGTAACAGTGTAACAATTGTTTGACTATCTGCCTATTTTGATTCTAATAATTTGTTACAATTTCAACTTCTGGTTCTTTAAAGATCCTCTCTTTTACCAACTTCAGTGTTGTATCTACCATTGGATTCTCATGTTCAAATGCAAAGGTGATCACAAAGTTCTACTGCAAATCTGTGCAATTTTCAGTTCCTCTGTGTAGTTCCAATTTTGTGCAGCAATTCCTTGAAATCCCTTCCAATTTATGAATAAAATGATGTGGCCACTCCTCTAGTGGTACCAATATCCATTGGATTATGCATATATCTATATGTTCTCTGTATTGTCCTAATCCATTATATTTCTCCCTATATTTCTTCTCCTACGCTGCGCCAAATCTGATGTGCAATAACGTTTTGCATTGATACCAATTATTGATTTTCTCTTTATGATTACCCCACCAAAGGGAAGGTGTACATTTCAAATAAATATCTAAAACATGTAACCTATGAATTTCCAAAACTTCTAAATCAAACTTTCTTAAAAATTCATCTAAATCATTTAAACCATAAAAACTTGGAGGTTATCTTACCTCCATACCAACCCATATTAGTGTGTGTCATTCTTCCAGATATTCTGGTAGATATCTCATATAATTGTTATTTCCAATTCTCTAGTATTATGTCAAAGTTTGAAGAACAAGAACTAATTCTTCTCCAGCTAAGCATTCCATTTGTTATTGGGTTAATGTAGTCTTCCTCCCATGTGTAGTTCTATATAACTGGTTTATCTCTTCGGTGATGAAATTATCTATCGTAGGTTCAACACATATTCCACCTTCTAAAGGATCTAGTGGTTCTATAAATCTATACTCTCTTGATTCAAAGATGATTTTCTTAGTCTTCAAGATTGTAATAGCTTGATTTTCAAATGCCCAATCCAGTCCCAACAATGTTGGATAAGGTGTAATGTTTTCTACTATATCAATCACTTCAAAGTCTTCCATAGTGCGCACACCATCTAAATCCAATGGTATTCCTTCCAATCTACCAATTGGTACCACTCTATGCTTATTTTCCAGGTTCAACTGAATAGGTGAAAATCCCAATGTAGGTTCTCCCATGGATTCCCATGTCTTCTTAGGAAGAAAATTTACTTGAAACTCCAAGTCTAATATTATGTCACCCATGTTAAAATATCCAATATTTTCATTCAACCTGAACTCCATATTTTTGCTTGTCTTCTTACAGACCTAATTGACTCTCTTTTATTCTAGTTTTATTTCTTCTCCAGAATTTCACTTTTATAACAAACTTTGTAACACTTGTAAATATGTTTTATCATCTAATATATTCAAGCAAGACCCAAAAAAGTTTCTAATATTAATTACGTGTTCTAAAGACTGATCTATGTTGGTCTAATCAAATAAATGAGGCATGTCCTATACTAGTACATCATCTATTGGCTTTGTACCTAAAATAGAAGCAATATTATCCTTCAAAATATCTTGTCTGGCCTCCCTGAATGTCTCCTTTTCCTTGCATGCATCAAAATGTTGTTGAGGTATTGTATTCTTTCTGACCCGCTGGTGATGATCTTGATTCCTATTTTTTGCATATGCTCCTGTCTTGGTTCTACCTATAGTAAATATATTGATATTCTTTGCATCATCACCTCTAGCTTCTGCAACAATCCATTGAACATTCTGGTTATTTTGGTTCCTCTTTTCTTGTATCTTTATCAGAAGTGTTGGATAATCTTCTATATTATGATCTATTGCATGAAAATGCATGCATATCGTGGTGGTTGTGGATAGTCCCTTGCATAATGTCCAGGTTTCTAACAATTGTGACATGTTACTGGTCCTCTACCTCCTCCAAATCCTCTTCCTCCATGACCTCTTCCTTTGAATCCTCCTTTTCTACCTTGATTATCTCCACACAGAGTATTGTACTATGGTGCCTGATTATACTACGACTATGCATTATTATATTGCGATGGCACTGCAAACTGCATTATTATAATGAAATGTAGGTTGACCCATCATAGGTTCAACCTACATCCCATATGCATCTGAGTTCCTTTCCTTCATTATTTACAAGGTTCGACAATCCTTGTCTTCATGTCCTACAGATTTGTAGAAATTACAGAATGTGCTCTTGGGAACTGTTTGATACTTTTGCATCATGGGAAAATGATAGGGATCATGTTCATGTGTTCTACATATCTCACACACTGGTCCTCCTAGAGGTAAGGGATTTGGCATTCCTACTCCCAAGTATTGTGAAAATGTTGGGAACTCATTCTTATGATGTCCTTCTATTCTACATAATGTACACCAAAAAGATTCCCTCTTCTCCTTACCTTTTTTATGATTCAAATGAAATGTTAGATTCTTCAGATATTCCTTCAACTCTTCTAAAACTAAATCTCTATGTTTATACTTATTTTCCTCCAATTGCAAGGCTTCTTGCAGAGCCTTAGCCTAAGTATGGAAATTCTGTTTCGTCAATGGATACTTAAGATGTGGAAATAATGAATTAACAAATAAGTGGCTATGTTGCATATATATGATAAGATACTTCAACTTACCTTTCAATCGCTTGAACTTCTGGTCAACTTCCTGTTGATGGGACCTAAATCCCTTGCCTCAACAGTAGGAACCAAACCCGCCACCGAGGCCTAATTAGACTTTGCAGTGTTTGAAATGGAATGGTTCTCCAGATATTGTGATCCAACCAATTTATCGATGGGCTTTGTGTTTCTATGTGAAGGCTCTTCCTTCAGTTAGGACTATTTTCTTCTGTAATTTCTCTTGGGTGGGGCTGAGGGGAAGAGGTTTTCTCGAGCTCAGGGGAAGAGGTTTTCTCATGAACTCCTTCCTCTTGGACCCGCATCGGGGTGCTGTGAGATGACTCTGGACTCTCTTCGTAGCTATATATGTATAATTTTTCTCAGGGTGTTAGGCACTTGGGTTAGTATCGAGACCCGACCTGTCTTTGTTTGAGTTGTCTCGCCTTTCAAGGAATGGACTGACGATGTTGATGATTCATGATTACCTAACCCATTGGTTTTGTTAGGATTCATGGGACCGGGGCTGCTTGACTCTGTCAGGGCACTTCAGATAGTATTTGAAATCATAGGTCTTATGATAAGGTATGGATCATCCTGCATCCTCTTCATTAACAACTGGCCTTGCTGGTATAAAAGTGCACCCATCTCTTGTGCATCTTGATCTTTAGGGAGATCCATGATTTGTACTGGGGATTCCTAATGAACTGCGGCCACCTCGATGCCCTCTTGGGGATCACCTATTCCCTCATTGGGTTCATATGCTACAGTTACTCCCTAAGCCCTAACAATTTCTTGAGTTGTCTACTCCAAAGATGTCACTTGTTCTTACAAAATCATGGCCTTGAATTTGGTCATTCGAGGATCAACCCTTCTTGATGCCACTTCATCCCAATCTTGGGCATTTTTGGTGAAGATTTCATCTTTGAACCGATCATGAGCATAGGGCCAGCAAGATGATAACTGTGATGCATGTTGTGAGACCTGTCAGTTGGGATCATGTTTGCAAAATCAGCCAGTTTGGAACTGGAATTCCAATTGAATTAGCCCTTCCTTCTTAGCATGGGTGGTGTCCTTGACCATATATAAGACAATATGAAACCCATACAGTATGAAAGCCCGCTTCTTGTCCTTTACTAAGGTGGCATTGTATCCTTGCAAGATGGTTTGGTAGAAAATTTCGCCTAACACTAGTCAGTCGAGAACATATATGGGTAACAAGTGGGGTGCCCCTATGGCTCCGAAAACCTTGATGTAGGTTTCGCACTCATCTAGATACTAGTGACCCAATTTGGATATAACCCATTTTCCTTCTTCTGACAGCCTAGGGCATTCTTTCATGAACAAAAAAAAATAGATACGTGTAATAAAATGGTCACAGATAATGGCATAGGATGTTTTGTACCTGTTATCCCATAAAATGCTGAAGTATACATGGACTGCGAGCTCCGAAGAGTTCCCATTCAAGTTCATTCCAGAAAAAACATTCTTGGTGCAGATGATGTCTAACAGATATGAGGCCATGTAGAAGGAGGGGGTTTCCCCTTCTTTTGGTGTCTGGGACTGTCTTATGCAGGTGCTAAAGTGTTTGAAGATGATATCACCCCAATTGAAACCCATGCCTGAAATGGATACTGTAAAAGCTAGGGGAATCCAAGCCTCTGAAAACTGGGAGCAATCCTTCTCCCCATGTAACGTGTAGAGAAGAGCCATCAAGCATATGTATGGTTCTCTTAGATTGGTTGTTGGGTACTAGCCTACAATCCGGTTCATGAATTTTTTGTCTTCCCTCCACCATGACACCAAAATTTTGTTGGTATCATGTGAAGCATAGAAACTTAGAATGAAATCAATGCTCAACTTTTCTCTTGATTCCCTGAGCTTGTAGTAACTCTCAACCTCTGATGGTAAGAAAACCTCGATGCATACACCATTATCATCATTGATTAAACATTTATGTGCATCGGTGTGATCAATGAGCCAATTTAAGAGCTCGATGCAAGGGAACACCGGAGTTTGGCTTTCCACCATGTGTATATAATCTCTATGGATGTTTGGAAGGACATCATCATCGATCCTCCTTGTATCAGGATCATTGTGCGGTGTATACTCGAGGGGTTCTTCTTTCTTGATTTTCTTAAACAATTCTTCCCATCGAGGAAATGTTGTTTTTCCTCCAATGTTTGGCTCTGTGTCTTTGAAGGCCAGTGGTTGGAAGAAGGCCTCCTTAGAATCTCTCTTGATGATAGGGACCAATTTTGGGGCAAATTCTAATTGTCTTGCAACTAATGGGGAGGATCCATCTCCTGCTTATGGTTCTTGCGGCTTTGGCGCTCTTGGGGGTTTCTTGGTGGAGATTTTCTTTGGAGGCATTGTTCCTTCAATTAAAACAACCTTTAAACATGTGTACAAAGCAGTGTTAGGTTGTGAAATCATAAACTGAAACACAAAATTCCATAAGTGGATACATACCTATAATGCTTGGTAAGAAAGTTGTCTAATGCTTATTGATTTTTGTATAGTTTATCCGGGTTTTTGGCCCTACTCCTCTGTTCTTTTTGAAATCTTTTCCACACAAAATAAGATCATGCATAATGACTTTGACAACATATAACTGGAGAGACTCTATCCATCGTTTCAATCAGTTAATATGACTACTAAATACAATTCAAAATGAAACTACCGTTGATTCTCCACAACATCTCCACCCCTTGCAGAAGCCCGAATGTATTGGTGCAGAATAAGGACAGGACATGGCAACTCTGCATTGATTACAAATCCTTAAACAAAATCATAGTCAGGAACCAGTACCCCATTCCCAAGATTGATGACCTTCTTTACCAACTCAAGAGGGAAAATTTCTTTAGCAAGATTGACCTAAATTTTGGCTACCACCAGGTTCCCATCGAACCAACTGATGTATGGAAGACAACCTTCAAATCTAAAGAATGTCTCTTTGAATGAATAGTCATGCCCTTTGGCTTACAAAATGGACCAACCACTTTCATGAGGTTGATGGATGATGTATTGAGACCCTTCACCAACTCCTTTGTGTTGGTATATTTGGATGACATCCTCATCTTTAGCAGAACGTAGGAGGAGCACATACGACATATTCAATAGGAGCACTTTGCAGAAGCACTTTATGCCAACTTGGAAAAATTCTCTTTTGGCATGAACTTGGGATACATTGCTGATGAGAATGGGGTACATGTTGATCCAACTAACATCCAATTCATTCATGATTGGCTAGCCCTGACCACTGTTTCACCTTCTAGGGTTATTTTTTTTGGATGTCTAGGGTTTTGGCATTCATAAGTAATATCAAAAAGGCCTTTGGAGCCTCATTGTAATGCATTTTATGATCAATGGATGTGAATAGAAGCCACATATCTTCTCATATATAGATACCACCATTCAAGAAAGTGATTTTAGTTCTGCAGTTTTACAGTTTCAACCTATTTCAGTATTCAATAGAATATATTGTTCCCTGGATCTTTGTGTTATTCTTCATATCTTTGTGTTTATTGTATTCGGTCTTTTAATCATTTCATTCCGCTCCTAAATCCATATCACGAGCATTATAAATAGAATTTTAAGAGACTCTTGAGTGGTTATTCTCACCCTAAGTCAGTTCATAAATGATATTCATTTAGAATCTTATTAACTCTACATGTTCTTTTCTTCTTGTGTTCCTCGAAATTGTTTTGGGTGTTTCTAGTGTTAGTCTATTGATTAATATCATCCCATCTTATTCTTCTCTGTCTCATCCTTCCAATGTGCTCTTCCAGGTCTAATTTTGACTCTTGTAGATCCATATACGACTGCCTGAACATTGCACAACCCGTTTTCTGAACATTGCACAACCCATTTGTGAACCCTCTGAGGTAAAAATTCCAACGGGTAATTCTGATGGGATTTATAAAGTTATGAAATATTAAATCAATGGTGCTAATTTTCCAAGGGTATTCAAGAAAGGAAGAGGGGATTCCGATAATGAAGGAATGTTTGTTAGGAGGAAAGGATTTTCAAAAAAGTAAGAGGCATGTCTTAATGGTAACTCCCAATGGAAATTTACTGTGAAGTAAAGGTGAAGACCAATAGGAAGAAGCTTGGGGATAACTCTAATGAAATGTTAATTCTAAACGATTAGGGGAAAAAATGAAAGAGTTAAATTAAACGAAACTAAAATCAAATCAAATCAAATGAAAATGAAAATATACAAAGTAGGACTTAGGTGATAGATAAGAAAAAAAATTAAAAGGAAAATTAAAACAAAATAAATGAATATACATATATACATAAAAATCAAAAAATCAAATTGTTTATAATTTTATGGGGCATGAAAAATAATGAGAATGTATATATTATACATTAGGGTCTTAGGAAAAACACACCATGTAACAAATATTTTATTCATGTAAAACAAATTTGATCCATGTAAAAACAAATTTGACCCATGCAAAAAGATTTTTAAAGTGAACTTAATTTACCCCATTTAAGAAATAAATATCAAGGGTAACTTAGGGGGAAACCATGGGGAATAAAAAATCATGGAAAAATACCATGTGCAATCAAACCATGTGGTTTTTCAAAACCAAGGATAAAATACACATGGAAATAAATAAAGACAAAAATAAAATTAAAATTAAAATTAAAGAAAAATAAAATTAAAATAAAATGAAATATATATACAAATTATGTACAAAAATAAGAATAAAAATAAAAATAAAAATTAGAAAATAAGGCCAAGTTACATGACAATCACGATTCCATTCCAGTTAGGGTTCCATGTCAGTCATGGTTCCAATTCAGTCAAATTTCTTCACCTAGGGACCCAAAAACAATAGGTGTTATAGCCCTAAAGTGCCCTACCTATGTATAGATGGCATTGTCCTTCCTACTTGCACAATTTGCTTATTGTTGATGATCTCTCTTTAAAAAAAACATTTTTTGGAGCATGTACGTGCCCTGCTACACTAATTCCTACTTACATACGCTATATGCATACTAGAAAACATGCATACATACAATAAATGCATACTAAACAACCCGCATTTACCTCCAAAAGTTCCAAAAAATAAAAAGTTGCAAGGAATTTGGTGGAGTTTACGGGCTATTAAGGGTTTCCCAACCAATTCACCTACTGTAGCCCGTCCCCAAACCAAAAAAATATTATTTTTTCATATAAAATGAGTTCTTGGGGTCCCATTCCAGCATCAAGCATTAGAACAAAGAACCTCTCTCAAAATCCCTTCCCCCTTTTATTCCAAATATTGCAGCCCTTTCTGAGATTTGGCCTCAGTATTCCCTCTCTATCCCTTTTCTCCTATACAATCCCTTCCCTTTCCCTAAAGTGATAATTTGATTGTGAGAGAAGGATTTGGGATGATGCATTTGGAGCAACATTAAGAGGAACCCAGATCTGGTTCACAGAGCGTCAGCCGTTGAAGGTTGTAACTTTTAATCTTCATCCTGAATAAAAGAATCATTTTCTTGTCTCAAATATTATGTGTTTATGATTTTCATTTGATTTATGAATAATGGTTTATATCTAACCCTAATATTGATGAATAGAGATATAATATTTTTAGCATTGTTTTCCTAAGTGTTCTTGCAGGTCAGCCTTGGGAGGAGACCAACAACCTCGAAAACTACAAAGGTGGAGGAGGTCTACGTTGAACGTTAGGACCAAAGGTACTACTTCTAACCTACTTTACTATCTCTTTTTGTTCATCCATTTAGAATTTTTTGGGTATTTTAAGAATAGGATTGTCTTTTAAGGGATATCATAGCTATGTCTGTATTTTGACCCTGGTTTAGTAATAGGGGGGTTTTCCCCGCTAGAAGAATTAGCAACTCCAATGGGGAGTCTCTCTAGGGTTTTAGAGGGAGAATTTTTTGTTTGAATTGGATTATTTATTTCCTTTTGAGTTTTTTATCAAGTTCACTGAGTCTTTTAAGGGTCTCTGGTCACCTGCAAGGTGCCTACCAGCTTTCTCTGCCCAATCAATCTACCTAGTCTTCTTATTTTTGAAAAATATCATAGGTGTACGCGCTATACTTTGGCTCAACCCACGAACATACGTAGTCTGCACAGTAGACAACCCGTGTACATACGCAAGCTGCTAGTGAAACAACTCGCATCTCTGTGTCTTGAAAGTGTTTTTTAAAAAATATAACTTTTTCGCTTTCCTAATAGAAGCTTTAGGCTTCTCAGGGATTTCTTAGATTTTATAGAGTCTTTGATACTAGCCTTACCTTAGGTTAAAAATTCATTTTCAACTTGTTTTCTTGATTTTCTTTTGTTTTCCCTAGAGGTTTAGAGTGAACTTTCAAGTTTTAGTTTCCCTAGAGGTTTAGAGTGAACTTTCAAGTTTTAGATCCTCCTTTGGTTTCTTATTTGAATCCCTGCATTTACGTAGTCGGCCTAAGGTCTCCATCAATATTGGTTTATGTTTTCTCTTTTTCCTATTTCGTGCTATGAATAACAAAAAAGAATTTTTACTTTGGTTTTTCTTGTTAAAGAAGTTCAAAAATAAAGAAAACAAAATGCTTTTAGTTTGGTAACATATCCTAGGTTGTTTGTTTACAAAAGAAAATATTTTTAGTTTCAAATTTCTTTCTTGTTTTCCTGGAAGTATTAGTAGTTTTGCGTAGTCATACAAATTTTTTTTTTAGGAAACTTTCAATTATAAGATATTGAAACATTAATTTGAAAAGTTGATATTGACAAAGAGTTTTACAAGCTTTTGCTTTAAATTCGAAGAATCTTATTCACTTTTAAATTCTCTAAAGTTTTCTTCACTTTTCGTCTCTTTCAAACACCACTTGTTGCATGAACACATCCTTTGTGTAAATCAAGCCTATAAAATCAATGCTTAACTTAAAATATATTAAATTTTTGTTTGTAGGGTTCATCGACTAGTTTAGGCTTTTAGGGACTTGAAATAAGTGTGAAGAGGAAAATATTCAAGACCATTTAAAACAAACATTGGAGACTACTATAGGGACTTTATAAATTCCAACTTCATAAGAGTTAGTTGGTACCCCCCTCTAACATAGGGGCTAAACATGAGGTTGCGTACGGAAAGGTAGTGGAGATAAACCCTCCAAAGATAGAGCGAGCGTAGTGGATATTGTATATTGAGGGTATTTATTGGGAACAATACAGATCACATTTGCCTATGGAGCCTCATGGACCTCATATCCATTTGATATCCTTAGTTGTCTTCTAGATGAATTGATTTTGGAACCATTGAAGAGCTTCAAACTTGTTATCTTGTTCATTACGATTAGCTCGACTGTCGACTATACCTGCCTGGTGACTGACTGTGAGCTGGAAACTCAGTTTCCTATTTTTACGGACTTACATAGGTAACTGCGGGGGTATACTATAGTACCTAGGGTGGATTTTGGATCGCGCTTCGTAGAGTATACCCGGAGGGTGCTTCCATGTTCAAGTTTCACTTGCATAGGTAAGTTCTCTAGTGCTGATTAGCATAACTATCCTTCCAACTAGTTATTTGTTTTCTTGATTTATCTTTAGGAACTTTTAGTGCCTGCTTTGTGATTCACGCTAGTCAAACCTTACTGTGTCAGTTGATCATTTCACAAGCTGGAATATCAACATCTCCTGCATAGGCTTTAGGGCATGTCATTGGTTACTCTGGAGCCACCTTCGCCATCGTTGAGGTGTAGGATAGATCAAGAAGGATTGTTCAAAACAACCAGGCCATAGGAAACTATACCCGATCCATCTATGAGAGAAGACTTTCTAGCCCCAGAGGAATCTGTCGTTTCTGACCATGAGACCGAAGGTTTCAGGCCAACAAATCCTTCGATCCCCAACTTATCGGCATGGATTTTAATTCAGATATCCCCTCCAAATGTGACTTCTCCTGAAAGACAGTTTATTCGGCGAGCGGTGATGGAAGAAAACGTTTCTACTTCATCATGGAGTCCTCATACTCCCATTACGACTACTGCTAAACATGGCATTGTACTCCTCCCCCACCTCTTCCTTTCAAGACCACAGTTGTCTGAACACCCATGACTTCGGGCAATGGGTAGGTTCCCTTAATGGTTTTGACCATTGTCGCGTTCACTTAGAACGCAATGGGTGCTCCTTTCTCATATGGAATGCCCGACTTTGACTTGAACTCAATTCTTACTTACTATACTTTATAGACCATGGGTCTAGGGTCAAGGATCTCTAATGCTCCCTTGCAAGAATCATTCATAGGAACTACTTCCCCTTTAAATGCTATTCCTTATGGTGGGGATCATATACTTCCTCCGTCCCCTTAGTCCAGTGGTGCGTTTCAACAGCCAATTGGGCCTAATGCTAATTATAATTTTTTTAGTGGCGACAATTTGGGACTTTCATCCTACACGACATCGGTCGGATAAATATCATTCTCTTTGTTTGGTGCATTTGGAAACAATTCTTTTTCTTTGTCTTCTTTCTCGACTGGGGGAAACCCTAGATTTGGTCAACAAAACCCTGTGCAAAGTAACATTCCTTCAAAGGGAGAGATGACATGATTATACTCCACACAAGGTCTTTGGAATTAATGGTAGGGATCATTTAAATTGCAAGGGATGTCAGTTGGGGGCAACCCCTTCCACACTCAATGGAACCCAAGAAAGTTTTATTACCTATTCTAGGAGGATCGACTAGGGGCATCCCCAACCAAGGTCCTTGGAACACTACACAGGGACAAATCCCTACATAAGCTATGTCGTCTAAATTCGGGAGTCAGTCAATGATGAAACAATAGAGACAATTTACTTTTATTGGTCAAGGCCACGGTGTCTACCAAAACCCTAGAAATAAGTCCAAATTTTCCTAGAAATCTGGTTCCAGTCAAAATCTAGGTCCCTCTTTTCATGTAAATACTCCACAACCAAAACT
>CBVK0101519050.1:0-11302 GCA_900067695.1 Picea abies
TTTCTACACACCATTGATGAATTCTCCAATATCTCAATCGACCAAGAAATCCAAGAAGGCAGAAATACTGAATTAGAAAATCAATAGACATCTCATCTGCTAAAGACAGTAGCTGGTCACGATATTGTCGAGCTAAAAACCAATCACATTCTAAGAGGACTAGTGCCACTTGAAAGGTTTTTCGACAATAATGATGTTTCCAGAGAGTCTTCCATGAATAATAAAGAATAAGAGATAACATATTGCAATATGGGGACCACTGAGAATCCCAATATCATCAATCTTTCCAAAGCATTAGCTGCGAAACAAAAGGACAGGTATGCCAGTCTCATCAAAAAGTTTGCTGATACTTTTGCATGGTCGTATGAAGATTTAAATACATTTGATACTGACATCATCCAATAAAATATCTCTCTGAAGGCTGGCTCCAAGCCATTTAGAAAAAAAATTTGGAAATTTAGTCCCATGATGATGTCCATAATCGATGAAGAAATAAAACATATGTTGGATGCAAGGATTATTTTACCATTGAGGTACTCAAATTGGGTGGACAACTTGGTACCCATGAGGAAGAAAAGTGGGGAGGTATGCTTGTGTGTAGATTTTCAGAATCTCAACAAGTGTTCTCTAAAGGACTATTACCCCCTCCCGAAGATGGATCATATTTTACAGAGGGTGGTAGGTTCCCACATGATTTCCTTTGTAGATGGATACTCGGGTTATAACCAGATAGCGGTGTGTGAAGAGGACAAAGAAAAAACAACATTCACCACCCCATGGGGAACGTTCATGTACGAAAATATGTCGTTTGAGATAATAAACACAAGGGCCACCTTTCATATGGCTATGGACATAGCTTTCATGGGGGAAAAAGAAAAATTTATGGTTATATATTTGGATGACATCACCATTTTCTCCAAATTTATGGTTATATATTTGGATGACATCACCATTTTCTCCAAGTCTGATGATGAACATTTGCAGCATATGGAGCAGGTTTTCCGGAAATACAGGAGATATAGAATATCCATGAACCCTAGGATGTCCCACTTTTCCATGCTAGAAGGGAAGCTCCTGGGCCACATCATGAACCCTAGGATGTCCCACTTTTCCATTGAAGATATTGAAATCCCGAGAAATAAAAAGTCTATCTAGTCTTTCATTGGAAATATAAACTTCCTAAGGTGCTTTGTGCCAAATTTCACCGAAATCCTGAAGCCTATCACTAACATGTTGATGAAATATGCTGCGATAAAATGGTCACTAGAGGAAAATTTATCATTCCAAAGGATCAAGCAGGCTTTAGTTGAAACCCCTGTATTAGCCATAACTGACTATGCCAAATATTTCTTAATCTTCTCTTTCGCTTCCGAGGAGACCATTGCTGCTATACTATTGTAAAAAAATGGAGAAGGGCATGAAAAAACCATAGCCTTTTTTAGAAAAGCTCTCCAAGATGCTGAGATGAAGTATGATATATTAGAAAAATAGGCTTATGTGTTGGTCAAAGAACTCAAGGCCTTTAGGGTATATGTGTTATAGTCTAGCATAACAACTTTTGTTCCTAGTAGCAATGCCAAAGAGATTTTGGTCCAGCCAGAAAGTGAGGGCAAAAGAGGGAAGTGGATTGTTAAACTATTGGAGTATGACCTACACATAAAACCAACCAAGCTGATCAAGGGACAAGGAATTTCCAAGTTGTTATAAGAATCAAATTGTAAGGTGCTATAATTACATCAAATCTTCACCCAATCAAATGCACCCATCATGCAGCCTAGACAAGACAACATGCAGGTATTTGAAAACTACTCTTCTTCGCCTTGGTATAGAAACATCATTTATTTTCTGTAGCATATTGAGTGTCCACCATATGTGAAGAAGACAAAGGCCAGGTCTCTCAAATTGAAGGCTATCAAATTATGCATTTCAAACCATAACTTGTATTGGAGGGATCTTGCTGTCATCTTGTTAAAATGCCTTGACAAAAATAAATCCAAACAAGTCACAATAGAAATGCATAGAGGCGTATGTGGAGGACACCAACATTGGAAGATCACAACTCTCAAGATCCTAAGTGTAGGGTACTACTAGCCCACCCTCTTCTCTTATGTATTTACTACTATTAGGGCCTGCAATGAAGGTAAAAAATTTGCAGGAAAACATAAGTTGCTATCACTACCCATAAAACCTATCACTGCCAATGGTCCATTTCAACAATGGGGGTTAGAATTCATAGGTGAGATAAATACACCCTCCAATGAGAAACACAAGTGGATTCTCATTTCCACTGACTATTTCACCAAGTGGATCGAGGTTGTGCCCACCAGGAATGCCACTGACAAGGTGATCATGAATTTCCTGGAAACCAATATTTTCGCCAAATTCCGCTGCCCCGACAAGCTTATAAAAGACAATGCCCAAGCATTCAAGTCCAAAGTCATGATTGATTTCCGTGGTAGTCATAACATTTCCTTGACATATTCCATGCCTTATTACCCTTATGGGAATTTTCTGGCAGAGTCATCAAACAAAAATATCATCAGGATTATCAAGAAGTTGTTGACCGAAAACAAGAAATCCTAGGACTCTAAACTCAAATATGCTCTATGGGATGAAATAATCAACACCTAGAAGTCTTTGGGAACCTCGCCATTTCAATTGGTCTATGGTGTAGATGTTTTCTTTACCACCCATCTTGGTATTCCATTCCTAAAATTCTTACAGGAAGATATCGAGGAGCCAAATGACATCCAAAGGAGAATCTTCCATATTATAGAGGTTCAAAAAAAGAGAGAAGCACTGGATTAGAATACCGAAGCATACTAGGGAAAGATCAAACTATCCTTTGACAATAAAACCAAGAGAGAGATATTTAAAGAAGGTGACCTGGTCTTGAGGTGCGATGCTAGAAGGGATGATAAGTCCAAGCACGATAAGTTCGATAACCTCTAGTTTGGCCCTTTAAAGGTGGTTGAGGTTCTAGACAATAACACATTTATCTTGCATAATCTAGATGATGCAAAGATCTTCAGAGGCCTAGTAAATGGGCACTTCCTAAAACACTATTTTGTCTAAATATGAGGGAAGGTCCCTCTTGTACCATAGATGCTTTCCTTTTATTATGTGCATTTGATTAGTTAGTTGTGTGTGAATAAAGACTCCATGGCCCAACAAATGCACTGGGGTGTAGCTGCAACTTTGGATTCAATAAGATGCAATGGTTGAGAGATAGTGGAAGAGGTACATGACTTACAGGAAGAAGAAGAGGTAAGAGAAGGGAACGACCAAGAGCAGTTACTTAATTCTAAGGCACCTGATATACTATTCTTAGCACCTCCTAGGGAAGTTATATCCTCAGTAGGATCCAATGTTAATACCTAAGTCTACACCCCTACCCCTCTCCCCCTATCTCTTTTCCATACCTTCCTAGAAATATTTCCTCTTAAGGTTGGTCAAGTTAGTTTTCCATTTGTTCAATGATTTGGTTTTCCTTTTTGTCTTGCTGGATTGATTCTTTGTGTAGAATTTCTATCTTTCTTGAAGGATAAACACATATCGTGATTTGGTTCAAATTACTTGTCATCTTGTTTTCCATTAATTGAACTTACAATAGGTCGATCAATTATGTTGTATGTGCAGGGAAAAACCATGAGCAAAAGACACAACATTCAAAAGCAATCAATTTCGGGCTCAGATGGTGGGAACAAATAGGTTAAAATTGCAACAATGGAGATCCAATAGGCCACTCAGATTGACAATTTTCGGGCATTCGGGGTCTTCAACATTGTGCAAGTTTTAACAACAAGAATAGATCTCTGAAGAGCCGAGTGTCGAATTTTCAAAGACACATGACACCCATCAGTCATGACACGTGGAATCCATATGTAATTGGCACATTTCATTCATTTCAGGGACCTTGGGGCATGTCATTCGCCCATTTCCAAGTGACACATGTCACTCTCTCTCTGAGGCACATCACTTCGGGCCCATATTGATTTAGGAGATTTTCATGCTTCACAATCCAAAAATCTCGAAGCTTGAAGCATAGAAACACACGACACCCATCCTATGATGATATGTGGCACTCATTGGCACTGACACATATCTTCCATCAATTATGACATGTGGCACTCATCGGCACCAACACGTGGTGTTGATCAATTATGACACATGGCACTCATTTCAGGCCCTTTAATGGTGTCATCCATACTATTTCCAGGTGACACATATCCCTCCCTTTTCATGACACGTCAATGATATGATGTTACGTCACCATGTCACTTTGGGAGTTTGTCTATCTAGGAAATGATCAGACTTTGTGCTCCGAAACCTACGAAATGTCAAAGTACCGAACCACCAAAGCCTTGAAGTGGAAAAATGATGAAGGATAAAGGTTAAAAAGGGGATGCCAAACCAGGAATTCCGATCCAGTTGAAGAAATCCTCTTGCTCATCTGACAACAGCTCAGTGATAGTCAACAGGTACAGAACGAAAACTTCAGATACGGGCCCTGCAACACCACAGTCAGGGATTTGAGAAACTATGCCCATATTGTAGAAGGAATATCATAGACTCCAGAAAAAGTACCAGCTGACTTTTTTTTTCCCCTAGGAGATAAGTTGAGGAAGAATGTTGTCAACACATCTCGTCATCTCCAGTGGCCTCAAGCAGTGTGCATGCATGCCAATTCTCGACACATCACTTGTCGTTGTCACTCCAAGTCAGTTTCCGTCAAAGGCTTAGTGCAATTCAACTTATACATCAGTCTGGTTTACCATCAACAACAATTTTCAGTTATTTAAATTGAGACATTTCAAGTTAATGCATAATAAGTGGTCATTTGTGTTTGATATGAATCACATCCCTTTTAATTAAGTTAAGTTTGAAGTATGAATCACTGCGCTACAACAGTTTCGTAGTTTAGTTAATAAGTTGTTTAGAACTGTGAGCACAGAGTGAAGCCTCAGTCCCAGATGGACAATATCCTTTTCAACTCTAATAAATATATAGGTTTTGTATGTTTTGGGGGATGAGTTTTTGGAGAAGAATAGAAACAAAAGAATGGATGGACTTGCTCATTTAACTGTAAAGTTCTCCACCTAGTGAATATATGTTGATGATAGTTGTTTTTCTTACTCAAATTTGTATGTGTCTAATCTGATCTTGAATGAAAATTTTGTGTTTTGTGCAAAGTACATTTCCTTATTCTTTCATCCATGGTTCTATTTTATTTGTTCACCGACTATGCAACTTGTTATACAACTATTTTTTAGTGAATAGATTAACTATTTGACCACCTGTTGGATGATTTGCATATAGATTTTTTTCAAAGTCTTAAGATATTATTTTAAGTCTTTATTCTTACATATCAAGTGATTCATTGCATTTCTTGTTGTTTTTTCCTGTGTTTGTCTTTTCATATTCCCAATTGTCCATCAATATCCAAAACATTAACAAAGGATAATCTACTTTTAGAATGTGTATCCTATCCAACCATATTTCTACCTTTGAAAACCTATTCTTAAGCTAACCAAGAAAACCAACTTATCTAAAACCAATCATTATAAACCTGAGGTGGCCTATCTTTCCCCTTTAGCAGTCAGGTGCAGACCCTAGGAACAACATCTTCTAGTGTTGTTCCTGGGGAATAGAGTAACAAAATATCTTTCCCTGGGATAATGACATTGAATAGCTTTGATCTTTGATGGTGGACAAATATTAGACAAATATAGACTGCCATATTTCACCCGACGACTCCGCTGAGTAGAATTTACGAAAGAAATACTGACGCCCAAAAACAGACTCAAAATATCCAAATTTGAACACATTAAAGCCAACAAGGCTCATCCTAACCCTGAGAAGGAAACACCATTCTTTGATCCAGAAAGGCAACTAATAAAATCCATCATAGCTTAGAGATATACTTCCCTCCTCAAGGGTAAAGCAACACCCAAAGAGTCTACTTCTCTTCATCATTGCAAGAAACTTGAATTTTCTAGCCCTGAGAATCACAATTCCAAGAAACCTCAGACATCTTCAACGCTTGACTCTACTTCATCATCCAGTCCAACATCCACCCCTGTATCTTCCATAAATATTCAGATTCCTATTGCCCAAGCAATGACTACTAACATGATGGATTACATAATTGCTGCTAGATATGCACCCCTAGTTTTGCCTGTAGGATTAAATGCACTCCCAGCCATAGATTACATGAAATATTTACCAAGATATAATGGGGAAGGTGATGTCACTGCTGAGGAACATCTGGTAGCATTCTACATCTCTGTAGACAACTTTAACATTGACTATGCAGATGTGTGGATGAGGTTGTTTGTGTAGATTCTATATGGGGAAGTAAGAAAATGGTTTTGGGGTCTTCCTCCATCCTCCACCACAGATATTGAGGCATTAGATGAAGCTTTCATAAAGAAATGGGGAGATAGGATAGATTATCTCTACTACATAACTGAGTTTGGGGATCTAAAGAGAAAGAATGGTGAATCTATTTCAGACTTGACCAAGAGATTCAATAAGATGTATGGTAGAATCCCAGATGAGATCAAACCAACTGAAGCCTCCACCAAGATCACTTATGTCAATGAATTTTATGCAGATTTCTCCCTTCTACTGAGGGAGAGAAGATCCACCACTTTGTTTTCCATGCAGGAAGCAACCATTGAGTTTGAATCCAATATCTTGGCATCAGACAGGTTAAAGACTAGATCTGATAAAGGAGAGAAGATCCACCACTTTGTTTTCCATGCAGGAAGCAACCATTGAGTTTGAATCCAATATCTTGGCATCAGACAGGTTAAAGACTAGATTGGATAAAGACAAGAAGAAATAGAGAGAAGATTTCCCTACCTCCTCTAGACCAACTACATATGATCCCAAACTTGATGAATGACCAAAAATTTGAAGGATCTGATATTTGAAATAGCTAAGCTGAAATGGGAGTCTAAACAGCCAAACAAAGCTTTTCAAGGGGATGGAAATAGAAATCCGAATAATTTTAGAAGGCCTAATGATGCCCCTAAGATAATGCAGAAAGAACGGAGGAATGTTGATGATCAAAGGGTAGCACCTCCTTTCCAATACAATTAGGGAGGAATGTTGATGATCAAAGGGTAGCACCTCCTTTCCAATACAATTAGATTGATGAGATAGATGTAGACAATGATGTTGTAGATGATACTGTTGTTGTACTTTTCAATGAAACAGATTTTTATAACACAACAAGAATATGAGGTAGCACAACTGTCAAATCATTTTGGTAATCAGATAGGGTAAGAGGGAGGTATTCAAGGCCAACCCCAGAGAAAATATGATTTGAGGCATTGAGTGGGGGATCCCAAAAACACTACCTCTGATCAAAACAAATAGGCTGAAGTTCCTCCCAAGACAAATCCAAGTAAAGGTGTGTCATCTAAAGCTCAACAACATCCCCCATATAAACCTGCAGTCCTTGAACTAAAGAAATTTGATAGGCTACCAACCTCTTTCAACCTAGAGCATGAGTTAAGCAAGATCAAGATCCTTGTGCCTTTGACAAAATTGATGAAGAATGAACCTTTCAAAAAATCTATCATGAAAGTTCTGCAACCAACTACTTCTATTGTATTGTCTGATGTAATCAGTCTACAGGATGAGAACCCAACCATTACTATGGGTCCACACATTGAGGATCACTCTGACACTTCTCCCCCCTTTTATATATCTTTAAACATCCACGATAAGATCCTGCATAATTGTCTTATGGACTCTAGAGCCTTGCACAATGTTATGCCCAAAGTTGTTATAGAAGAACTAGGTCTGGAGATCACCAAACCCTACCAAGACCTATATTCCTTTGATTCTAAGAAAGAAAATGTATGGGACTGATAAAGGATGTGGTGGTTTCTTTGTCACAATTACCCATGAAGAGTGTAGTGATGGAAATTTTCATGGCTAACATTCCCCCGAAGTTTGGTATGCTCTTATCCATAACTTGGCTAAGAAGGTTGGAGGATCATTACAAATGGACCCTACTTATGCCGCCATTCATGTGTTAAAAGGGGAAAATAGGAGGCTATACAGAGAGGTAATATTATCTTATATCGTCAGTGACCATCAAAACCCAAGAAATCACCCAATTTATGTTGTTGAGGGTGAGATCGACTCATATGTTTTTCATTTAAATGATGATGAACCCAAAATATCAGTTATCCAATGGAAAGATCAACCCCTGACAGACCAACAAAACAAAGTATGGAAGATGTATTTCAATGGATCTTCATCAAAGGAAGGATCTGGGGTAGGTAGAATCCTCATTTCCCCTTCACAAGAAGTAATAACACTCTCTTATAAGCTGGAGTTTGAAACTACTAATAATATAGCTAAATATGAAGCTATGGTGCTGGGATTGAGGGTTGCCAAAGACATGGCCATCGACTACTTAGCAATATTTGGTGATTATG
The DNA here is from genome assembly GCA_900067695.1 of Picea abies. NCBI lineage: Eukaryota > Viridiplantae > Streptophyta > Pinopsida > Pinales > Pinaceae > Picea > Picea abies. The sequence continues at coordinate 8,460 of CBVK0101519050.1, forward strand.
AGTTAATCATCAATCAAGTTAAGAACATATATCAAGCTAAACAATAGAGGTTCAAGCAGTACATAAATGAGGTATGGGACCTTATCGACAATTTCTTTCTAGCATTCGACATATCCTTAATTCCCAGAGAGGAGAATCAAAAGGAAGATTCTTTGGCCTTAGCTGCCAACACTTTTAGACCTCCCATTGGTAAAAATATTAAATATCAAGTGGAAATTAGGCATAGAAAAGCCATACCAGAAAACATAAAGCACTAACAAGTCTTTAGTGATGATATAGAGATGTAGATATTTCTACATACCATTGATGAATTCTCCAATATCTCAATCGACCAAGAAAGCCAAGAAGGCAGAAATACTAAATTAGAAAATCAACAAACATATCATCTGCTAAAGATAGTAGTTGGCCACGATATTGTCGAGATAAAAACCAATCACATTCCAAGAGGACTAGCGACACTGGAAAGGTTGTTCGACAGTAATGATGTTTCCAGAGAAGCTTCCATGAAGAATCAAGAAGAAGAGATAACATATTACAATATTGGGACCATTGAGAATCCCAAGATCATCAAGTTGTCCAAAGCATTAGCTACGAAACAAAAGGACAGGTATGTCAGTCTCATCAAAACGTTTGCTGATACTTTTGCATGGTCATATGAGGATTTAAATACATTTGATACTAACATCATCTAGCATAGGATCCCTTTGAAGGCTAGCTCCAAGACATCCAGATAAAATATTCGACAATTTAATCCCATGCCGATGTCCATAATGAAGAAATAACTGAAACAAATGCTAGATGCAAGGATTATTGTACCATTGAGGTACTCAAACTAGGTGGCCAACTTGGTACCCATGAGGGAGAAAAACGGGGAGGTACGCTTGAGTGTAGATTTCTGGAATCTCAACAAGTGTTCTCTAAAGGAAAATTACCCCCTCCCCAATATGGATCATATTTTACAGAGGGTGGTAGGTTTCCACATGATTTCCTTATTATATGGATACTTGTGTTATAACCAGACATCGATGTGTAAAGAGGATAAATAAAAAAACAACATTCACCACCCCATGGGGAATGTTCATGTATGAAAAGATGCCTTTTGGGCTGATGAAAATAGGGGCCACCTTTCAGAGGGCCATGGAAATAGATTTCATGGGGGAAAAATAGAAATTTATGGTTATAGATTTGGATGACTTCACCATTTTCTCCAAGTCTGATGAATAACATTTGCGGCATCTGGAGCAGGTTTTTCGGAAATGCAAGAGATACAGAATATTCCTGAACCCTATAAAGACCCACTTTTCCATGCTGGAAGGGAAGCTCTTGGGCCACATCATATCAACAAGAGGTATAAAAATTGATTCAGAGCAAGTTTGTGTCATTCAAGAGATTGAAATTATGATAAATAAAAAGGTTATCTAATCTTTCATCGGCCAGATAAACTTCCTAAGGCGCTTTGTGCCAATTTTTGCCGAAATCCTGAAGCCTATTACTAACATGTTGAAGAAAGATGTTGTGATAAAATGGTCACTGGAGGCAAAGTCAACATTCCAAAGGATCAAATAGGATTTAGTTGAAGCCCCTGTATTAGCCAACCTTTACTATGCAAAATATTTCTTCATCTTCTCTTTTTCTTCCGAGGAGACCATTGCTGCTCTACTACTGCAGAAAAATGGAGAAGGGCATGAACAACCCATAACCTTTTTTAGTAAATCTCTCTGAGATGTTGAGATAAATTATGATATATTATAAAATCAGGCTTGTGCACTAGTCAAAGCACTCAAGGCCTTCATGGTATATGTGTTATAGTCTAACATAACAACCTTTGTTCCTAGCAGCAGTGTCAAAGAGATTCTGGTCCAACTAGAAAATGAGGGGAAAAGAGGGAAGTGGGTTGTTAAAGTATTGGAGTATGACCTGCACATAAAAGCCACCAAGATGATCAAGGGACAAAGACTTGCCAATTTGTTATCAAAATCAAACTGTAAGGTTCTAGAATTATATCAAATCTTCACCTAATCAGATGCACCCATCAAGCAACCTAGACAAGACTGTTGGAAGGTTTAAAGTTGGGAGTAAGTTTGTCATTGATGGCAAGAATAGCGATGGAAAAGATCAGCATGATTAGTAGCACAATGATAATGGAAGAGTAAACTCCATTTTATAACTTCGGATACCGAGAGTTGAAGTGTCGAAACACTTCACCACCGAAGTGGAAAAATCGTGAAGTGGTGAAATCACGAAGTGATGAAATTGCAAGGTGGATGAAATCACGAAGCGGCAAAATCGCGAAGTGGCGAAATCGCGAGAAGATCTAGGCCGTAGAATCTGGGGTATCTATGAAGGCTCAATAGCTGTTAGAAATGGTGAAGCTGCAAGGCGGATAAGTCCAAGAGTCATCCAACTCTCCAAAACTATGAAGGAATCCTGGCCATCCATCGGGGACAGTCGTGGATCGTTGATCAAGAGGATGCATGGTGGAAGATCGTCATGTCATTGAATGAAAATTCAAAGGAATGAGGTTCCCTAACTTCTCAAATTTTCGATATGCGAAATCGTGAAATAATCTCAAGCGTTAGATCAAGGCCAAATATGGTCCGTTGATCAGGCACAACGAAGGCTCGTGGAGTTGCGAAGTCCCAATAAAATATTGACCATTGATCCAAGAGGGATGCGTGGCAGAAGATCAAAGCATGTCAAAGATTCATGTTATAGTTTCACATATCATGACTTGGAGTGACGAGAACCTCCATCACAAGAATCGTGAGATGCGAACTCACGATAAGATCTGGACTGTCAGATCACCAAGGGTTCTGGACCATTGATCTAAGCTCCATCTCGGA
>CBVK0101519055.1:0-12958 GCA_900067695.1 Picea abies
CCCTACACGACGCTCTTCCGATCTCACCTTTTCATTTAAACAACAATCAAAACTTAAATATATATGTGTTGACATACATAACAAGGCACATGGCGTAACCCAACGGTTAGTCGAATTTTGTTAAGACTAAGCAGTGTGGGAGGTCCGGGGGTCGAACCCCACGGACTCCAAACATTTTACATAACAACCGCACCCAAACAATGAGTGACACGTGGCACCCATTGATTGGGCCACATGTCCTCATACCATTGGCCACCAAAAGACACATGTCACTCCCGGATTCAACAATTGCTAACCAATCAACATCTGCCACATCACCACTGTACTGTTGTATGGTCTGTATGGTCCTGCCACGTCAGACAGTATAGACTGGTACAGTCAGCATCAAATTTTCTTTGTCTGTTTGGCTTGATGAACAGATCGTGATATCTTCTCCATACAGAGTCTATTTGATGAAGTAAATATACCATCGGAATCAGGAAGACGAGACGGATGCAATGGCACTGATTTCGTTGCATTCCGAGCACTTTGAAATTTGAGAAAAATTTGATCCCCTGATCACTTTAGCTCTCTATTCACTCAAAAATCATTAAGTGTCAAACTTTCCCATGCTTTTCCCTATTTATAGACTTGGTCATTAATGTTCTACTAGATTTTTTAGTTTTTCCAGTCATTTGCATAGTGTCCAATTTTCCTGTGCATGATAAACTTTACTTCTTGTCGAGTTGGTTTCGACGTCTGTTGCATATGATATTTCCCAATTTCCTACCAGTCAACCAACTTCCTCGTCTTTTTGTATTTTTCTGATTTTTTTACTTTTTATGTATTTTTGTAATTTTTGTTTCCTAATTTCTACTATAGTACACTATACACATGGCTTCCTTAATGTGTTTCTCTTACTGAGAGTTAGTATGTCGATTGTCCCTATACAGTTTCAGTTTACTTCCATTCATCAAAACCTGCATTTATTTCCCTTTCAAGTCCTTTAGTTGCACAGATCCTCCATCTGTGACATAGATCACATCAAATGGACCCATCCAATGCATTTTGAACTTACCAGGATGGTGAAAAACTTTGTTGCCCCCCTCCCTCCTTATCTCTTCTTCTTGATGTGTCTATCATGTCATGCTTCGTTCCTTTCTTTCTGCACCTCTTGGTGGAATCCTGCCAGAATCCGATCTTCTTCCAGTTCCATAAGTTGACTTAACATTTCTTGTACTTTGCCTCATTCTTCCATATTGGTAATTGATTCCATGCATAGACTGGGTATCAAAACTTCTAATGGCACCGCTACTTCTTTTCCATACACCAATCTAAACGGTGTCTGTCCCATCAACTTCTCTCATGTAGTCCTGTATGCCCACAATACTACTGGTATTTTTCAATCTCAATCATCTCTTCTCACATTACAAATATTTGTCAAGGAATTATACTATCCTATTTTCCTAAGGATGATATGGTGTACTCTTTTGGTGATAGAATTCAAACTCCTCAGTCATATCCTGGATGGTACTCTCCTTGGTCACTCATCAGAATCCTGAGAAATCTGAATCTTGTAATCAACTGCTCAAATAAGAAATGCACTTCTTTTTCTATGCTACAATCCTTGACTGGTGTTGAAACTACCCATCTGGTTAAGTATTTTGTCATAGTAATGATGTATCTTTCTTTTGACCTTCTTTCTAGTGGATTAATAGGTCTGAAAAAATATATTTCTCACTCGTCAAATACTTGAAGAGTTACTTGGGGTCTTAGGGGCATCTCATCCCTCTTGTTGGGTTTTCCAACTATCTGACATACATCACAGTTCTGGAAATATTCTTTTTCATACTTATGAATTGTTGGCCACCATAAAAATGCACGCAATACCTTTTACATGGTAGCATTTCCTGGATAATGTCTTCCAACTATACCTTCATGGGATTATGCTAGAACCATGGGTCATTCATTTTCCATCACACACCACAAAATGTTGTATGTGCCCAACTTGTATAAATGACCTGCAATTAGTTGATAGTTTGTTGCTCTAACTACCAGGTTTTTCTTTTGTGCAATACTAAACTCCTTTGGTGCAACTCCTGTGCTCAAGAATTCAATGATATCAACACAGTACTCATCAATTATTTGTACTGAAAATAATTGTGCATCAAGGAAGTTGTTTTCTAAGTTAGTAGGTTCTTCTCCATCACTTATCTTTGATAAGTGATTTGGTCCTCCATTCAATTTCCCTGGTTTAAATATTACTTCAAAATCATTTTCCTAGAACAATAATATCCATCTACAAATCGTCCCCCCAACACTAGCTTGCTGACTAGATATTTTAGGGAAAAATGATCTATGGGCATTTTAAAGTGATTTCGCAATAAGTAATGTCTGAATTTCTACATTGCATACACCATGTCTAGACCTTCACTTTCTATTGTGTTGTAATTCTTCTATGAGTCTGATAACTTCCTGCCTACAAAATCTATATGATGAGCTAAGTCACATACTCCTGGCTGCACTAAAATTGCTCCAAGTGATATTGCTTATGCATATACATGCACATGAAATGTCTTTTCCCAATCAAGAAACACTAAAATAGGTGTTTTCACCATCTTCTCCTTCAAAGTATCAAATCCCTCCTGACAATCCTCGTTCCACTAAAATTTAGTATCCTTTTTCAACATCTGTTCCATCAACGCAGTAATCTGTCCATACCCATTGATAAACTTCATGTAGTAGCCTGTATGTCCAAGTATGGCTCTTAACCGATGCACTGACTTTGGTGGTGGTAAGTTCAAAATTACAACAATATTTGTAGGGTCAACCAATAACCTTTGTATGCATACCACATGTCCTAAAAATATCCCAAAGGGTGTGCTAAAAATGCATTTCATGTTGTTTAATGAAATATGACATTGACTACACATGTCCAACATTAGTCTTAAGAATTATATATGATCTTTCAAAAGGATAAAAATAGCCCAGTCATCTAGATATACTTCTAAAAATTTATATATGAAATCTTTAAAGGAAACTATGACCACCCTTGAAAATATAGATGGTGCATTATTCAATCCAAAGGGCATAACTGTATACTGATAGGATCCCCATTCTGTAGAAAATGTAGTCTTATGCCTATCTTTTGGAGCTATTTTGATCTGATGATAACCTGAGAATCCATCTGTGAACGAGTATGCTTCTTGGCCTCCCACATTCTCTAATACCTCATTTGTAAAAGGGGTAGGGAAAGGATCATGTAAGAAAGAATCATTCAATTTCCTCATATCTACACAAATTTGTATTCCCCATTTTTTCTTTTCATGGGCAACCATGGGACTGATCCATTCAGATTCTTCCACTGGCTCTATGATACCAACTTCTAGCATTCGTTTAAGTTCTTCTTTCAAATTTTTCTTATACACTAGATTCAACTTGTAAGGTCTCTGTCTAACAGGTATAGCATATGGTTTTATGGGTTTCTTCATCTCACCCATCTCACTTGTTATTACTTTCATCTCTATAAAGGTTATTGGAAACAAGTCACTGTAGTTGTGTAGTAATTATGTTATCGTTTCTAGTGTCTTCTCATCCTAGTAGTCTCCAATGTTGGCTATTTTATGATTTTCTTATGTCGCAATGTTGACTTTATTGACCTTAATTGGTGCAGCAAATGACTTTGACTCCAAAGATGGACCTTCCACTTCTCTCTCACCTTCAATATTTGTTATCTGAATGTTACATGTATCATCTTCTTCTAGTGCTTCCTCTATGACATGATAACATGAGAGTAAGTCTTTGACTGTTTGTCTATTCTATTGTTGATATTATGTTATAATTTCCACCTTAGGTTCCTAAAAAAATATCATTCCCTTTATTAGCTTCATAGAAAATCGATATTGGGGTTCTCATGTTCAAATGAGAAAGTTACCACAAAATTTTATTGTAATATTTTATTCTGTAGTGCCTCTACGCAGTTCCTGTTCTATGTATCATTTCCATGGTATCCCTTCCAATGTATGAATAAAGTAATGAGTCCATTCTTCTGGTGGTGTCAACCTCCATTGTGTTGTGCATTTCTCTATGTGCTAATCTGGTCTTCCTCTCCCATCGTATTTTTGCAATCTATTATTCCCCTGTTCTATGCCAAATCTAATGTGCATTAACCTTTTACACTGATACCGGTCTTGAATAATTTCCTTGTGCATGCCCCAGCATATTGCAGGTGTTTCCTTGAGTGAAATATCCATGGCTAACAACCTATGATATTCCAAAACTTCTTCCTCATAATTTGTCAAGAAGTCTTCTAAGTTGTTAAAACTGTCAAAAGTGGGGGGTTCCTTTACCTCTGTATCAAACCACCTTACTACTCACTCTATTCTTGCACACCTCCTTGTTGAGAATTCATGTAGTCTTTATTCCAGTTTTCCAGACCTATCTCAGAGTCTGAGGCACACGATGTAATGCTTCTCTAGCTAAGTACCCCATCTGCAATTGGGTTGATATAATATTCTTCTCACACGGTAGTCCTATATAACTGATTTATTTCTTCCAAGTCCAAACATGTCACCTCTACAAACATTTCTCCTTCTGAGTGATCTAGTGGGGAAATTAATCTATATTCTCCTGATTCAAAAGTAATTTTCCGTGTCTTCAGTTTGATCACAACCCGATTATCAAATTACTAGTCGAGTCCTATTAATGTTGGGTAGGGTGTTGTGCCATCTATTATTTCTATAACTTCAAAAAATTCCACAATGCACATTCCATCCAAGTCTACTGTTACACCTTTAAGTCTTCCAATTGGTAATAATATATGATGATTTTCCAATTTCAATTGGACATGTGAACATCCTAATGTGGGTTCCCCCATACACTGCCATGTCTTCTTAGGTAAGACATTCATTTCAAATCCTAAATCAATTATGACATCTCCCATATTGAAATCCCCAATGTTGGCATTTAACCTGAATTCCATACTGGTTCTTCTTCTCGTATGGAGATGATTAACTGTATTCTGTTCTAACTTCCCTTCTACTTCTGTGTTGCATATTTCTAGCAAGTTTTGTAAGACCTTAATGGATGATGGATCATTCAATAAATTTACACATGAATGAAAAAAATTCTTTAGGTTACTTACTTTCTCTAAAGGTTTTCCTTTGCTGGTGTGATCCATTGAGGGTGGAATTTCGTACAATGGTGGATCTTGACCTTGCTACATAATTGATGTAGATGTAATGTTCTCTTTTAGAATCTCCTATCTGGCCTCCTTAATTGTCTCCTTTTATTTTTGCACATAAAAATGCTTGCGTGGCTTAGTGTTCTTATGGACCCACTCTTGTTGATATGGATCATGTTTTGCTGCATCAACTCTTGTCTTGGCTCCTCCTTGAGTAACTATGTTAATATTCTTTCCATCATCCCTATCTTCTGTAAAAATTCACTAGACATTCTGATTGTTCTAGTTCTTTTTTTCAAGTATTTTCCCCAATAATGTTGGGTAGTATTCTGTGTCATGGTCTTTTGTGCAACAATACATACATGTCGCAAGTGGAAGTGGATAGTCTCGTTCATATTGTCCTAGTTATTTAAAATTATGGCCGACTACTGGCCCTCTACCTTGTCCAAATCCTCGTCTTCCCCGACCTCCACCTATGAATCCACCTCTATATTCACGCGATGCATTGTATTGGGGTATTTGGTTATACTGTGCAGTATTATACTATGGTTATGCGAGATTGAATTGTGGTTGCAAATTATTGAACTACAATGCATCTTGTCATGTCATCATCTCTGCTTGCATCCTATAAGTATCTAAAGTTCTCTCTCTCATCAATTCCAACGTTCTATAGTCCTTGTCATCATGACCCACTTATTTGAAAAAACTACAGTAAGAACTTTTTGGAACTGTATTATACTTCTACATCATTGGACAATGATATGGATCATGCCTGTGTGTATTACAAATTTCACACCATGGCCCTCCTGTTGGCAAGGGGTTTGGAACCCCTGCTGCCAGGTATTGCACAAAGGTTGGACATTCATTCTTATGGTGTCCTTCTGTCATGCATAACGTACACCAAACAAATTCTCTCTTCTCTTTCCATTTGTTCCAATTCAACTGAAATGCCATATTATTTAGATCCTTTTTCATCTCTTCTATTGTTGAATCTGTTTGTTGATATTGGTTTTCTTCCAGCTACAGGGCTTCCTGCAAATCCTCTTCTTGAGTTTGGAACTTTTGTTGTCTCAAGGCTAGATAGTTCAAGTGTGGTAATAGTGAGTTCACAAGTAACTGTGTATGTTGCATGTCAATAATAAAGTACTTCAACTTAAATTTTAGATGTTTGAACCATTGATCAAACTCCTGGATAGACTCTCCTAGTTTCTACCCGATCTCAAACATTTTTTTCATGTACTAGTATTCTAAGCTTGGATTCTAAAATTCATTTACCAACAACTTTTTCACCTCCGCGACAGTATTTTGTGTTCCTTGTGGACTATTTAAATCAAGGCTCATGTACTAGTATAGTGCGCAGTCTCTCAATGTTATAGCTATCTACGCCACTTTTGTATCCTCATCTATGACCTGCTTTGCTTCCCAGATCTTTTCACAAATGAATAAATTCTTCCAAGGGTCCTCTGATACCTCACCAAAAAAGACTGGTAATATGATAGTGGGATCTACTCCCACCATTTTGAATCTTGTTGAGCTACCACCTCTACGCGTTGTAGATAGTTGACTACTAATTGATGAAATTGTACCCCCAATTTTTTGTCCTCTCCTGGAATACTGACTTGTTTCCCCTCTTCTACTAAAAATTGGTTTTCTAAAAGATGGTATTCCTTCAGGGGTATTAGTCACACATGGCATTGTAGGTTCCACACTAACTTTGATCTAGACTGGAGTTTTTCCTTCTGTTCCTAACCATGTACCTCTTCTTTTCCTTTCATATGTTGTGTGTATTTTTTCCTCAATATTCTTCATAGCCCTAAGATCCTCTACCTCTTCTCCATCACTCTCCAAGCCCTCTTTTTCGGCTATGGCCCTCTTTTTTCTATTCATATTATATTGGTAAGGTCTACCAGTACACATCCTTCTAGATTTTTCCATTATATTCTTTGTCTGGTCCTCATCCATCATGATTGGTTCTATGGCCTCCTTCTGCTTCCCCTTATCTAGCTCCCTTTCCATATCTTAGACTCTTGTCAGTGCTTCTCCCTTTTTCCCCATGCATGCAGTGAAGTTTAGTTGTCTGATTCCATGGTCATCATGCCTTTTTCATATAATAAAATATTTATGGAAGTATAAAGTGATATTATGTACCTACCTTTGGGTACCTTTAGAAAGTCTTGCTTTAAAGCAGTGTACAAATTCACATTATCAACTGCAAATTTAGTGATAAGCCCTGCGATAATATTGTCTAACCAAAAATCTACTGTGCACGTAAATTTATTATTGACTTGCTGCAACTACATGATCTCCACAGGATGCCACTATAAACATATTATCTATTTCTTTTCCTTCAACAACAATAGCCACTCCTGCAATAGATGTGGAAATTCGAAGAAAAACACTTCATGCAAGCTTCTAAAAACATATTTGTCAAGATATTTGTGTGGTGTATATTTAGGGTTTCTATTATCCTACAACACAAACACGAGTTCCTTTGTCCTTAACCATCTTTCAATCTCTTCCTTTGTTGGATTTCATTTAATGATCATTCCCTTCTATGCTTTCATTCTCTGTGTTGTTCTTCAATAGAACCCTTCCAATATATCCTCTCCAGTTCATCTCGGCAATGGAACCATTTGTTAGACGCTTGGGCTGACCCATGTTCTGATCTCAAAGGTTTCCAAAAAAATCCTCAAACTATCGACCCTTCTGGTAAACTAGAAGGAAATGCTACACACAGAGTGCATAATGCAGTCTAACCTAACATAGCTTATGGGGGATTGCAATACTCATATGTCTACAGCCAGGGAAGGGATTGGGACTGTATTATGTTCCTTTTCCTCATGCATCAACATTATTATCCATTCATCTAAATCTAGTATTCATTCATTAACCAAACTATGCAAGCATGTTGTCATAATCTAAGATAAACATTCATTCTTTAACTGATAAACAACATAACAATAGAACAACCATTCATACACATTAACACAATAAGTTTACCATGGTTCACCCCCCCTGTGGCTATGTCCACAAAGATTTGTCTCTTTTTCTCTTTTATTCATCATTCTACAAAATATGCATTGCGCGCATTACATTCTTCAGTCTTACAATAAAAAAGGAGGGTAAGTACCCTCTATGAGGAATAATTGACCACACCATGCTCCACAACATGTGACGTAACCCTCAAAAACCTGCTCACTAGCTTATTCAGACCAAACTATATCTCCTTAACCAACTAATCAACCCTACTAGACCTCCTAGGCCTTTATTTATACTATTCTATTGACTTATAGCCATTACATTCACCTCAAAAACCATAACCCTAGCATGGATAGGTTCTCCTACATGCGCACCATGTTGCTTTTCCTCCATCTTCCACATGCTTCTTTTCTTTCATCTCTTGCATGTTGCTTTTCCCTCATCTTCTACATGCTTCTTTTCTGCCACATATGGTGCATGCTCCAAAAATAGAATTCTCTTTCCCAAAATAGACCTGTGTCCAAAAATAGGATTCTCTTTCCCAAAATAGGCATGCACCCAAACATAGGATTTTCTCTCCCAAAATAGGCCTATGCCAACAGGTGCAAAGAAGGAAATGCCATCCCTTGGATTATGCAAAATGATGGGAAAGAGAGCTAGGTGGTTGGAATTGTTGTAGGAGTAATGTCACTATGTTTTAGTGGGTAGTTTATTTGTTTACAGTGGACTGTAGACACCCATATGATCCTTTCCATCATTGTGGACTCATAGTCCTAGCTTAGGGGTGACTTGTCGCTAAGAGAATTGGAGAAACAGTCTATAGTTAGGTGGAACATCCTTTGATCCAAATTTATGCAGGAACACAAAATAATACACAAATAAACAATAATAAAAATATGAAACGGAAATAACACTTCATTTCATTAATATCAAAGAACTGAAATTTGTTTACAGACATAATAGAAATAAACTAGCTAGAGCGTTGGTAGCTTATCTATGAGAAGAGATGTGGCAGCTACAGGCCTCTGAACTTTGTTTTCCAATGAGGCTTGAAGTAATATATGTTATTGAGAAACAATGGAGACCCTAAACATCCACAAAACTAACCCTAAGAGATGAAACACCAGAATATGGGCCCCGTCAGGGTAAATTGGTACATCAATTTCTCAAGGTCATAACTTTGGCATACTATCTTCGTTTGACGCATATGATACATCGTTAGAAATATCTATCCAAGGACTACGAATGATGACATCAAATATCATGGTCTGAGATAGACTAATATTCATCAACTGGACCATGCCTCAAAAAACGTCATTTAGGGCCTCAAAGTGGCTCCAGAAGTTCAGGACCCAAAAAACTGCCAAAAATAGTAAATTGTGCTACAATTAAGGAAATTGGAAAACTGAAAGAAACAATGGTGGGGGTCCAAGTGGAATATGCGAGTGGCCACCAATATCCACCTATATCATTCCTCCCCCCTTAGGAAGAAATGGTCCCCATTGCGTTGAGTTCCTCCATGAGATGAGGAAACTTCTTCTGAACTTGGTCCTTGGTGAGCCACTTGCCCTGGTGAAAGAGTTGGCCTGCTTTGACAACTCGATATAGATGGATCCTCTGTTGTCGGGTGTTCTTGATTTGTGTGTCCATAATCCGATCAATTTTGGATTGTTCCATGCAGTCTGGGTTTAACTCTATTGGTGTGAGTTGTTCTTCTATGTCAGATGTGATCCGGATTATTTTCGACATGAAATGAGAGCAGAGATATAATAAAGAAATGCATAGAGATATCATGGATATCAAATCATATAATATAAAAGTATCCGAGATGCAACCATAAACACATATATACAATAATACACGATTTCTATTAATGAAATAAATGTATAGAGACTGTAAAAATACAGAGTGAAAGACTCGCTAGAATGGTGGCAACTTATCTTTGAGAAGAGATGTGACGGCTACTCGCATTCGCAAGAACATGATTACAATGAAATTCTGAAGGAATTTTTACAATAAGCAGGAATGCCAAAAACCCTATACATCCAAAAACCTAACCCTAGGTGATGAAGCGCCAAAAGTCATGTGGGCCCCGTTTGGGTAAGTTAGTACATCAACTTCCCAGGGTCGTAACTTTTGCATACGATCTCAGTTTTAGGCATATGATAGCCTGTTGGAAAGGTATCATCGAGGAGATTCATTTTAGGCACAATATCAAAGGAACTACCATATTTTGAAATCCTATTTTCCCAGAAAACATCATTTAGGGCCTCAAAATGACCCCATAAGTTAAAACCTACTAAAAATAGTAAATTACCAAAATTGCCAGAAAATTGTTTTGAGCCAGCTGGAAAAGGTGGGTGGCCATTGATATCCACCTAGATCAAGATGTGTCCAATAGAGGTGGAAAGTAAGGCCGAAGGCGTTCCACATTGAACACTAGGTGCAAACCAAGGATTGGTAGGATACTGATCTCGAAGGAATTGTCCTTTACAGCCTTGGTGATGGTGTATGGCCCATATCAAAGCGGACGAAGCTTGCGGTGGGGTCCACCAAGATGCTCCTTCTACAAATGTAGCGACACTTTTTCTCCCACCTAGAAGTTGTGTTGCACCCGATGTTGATCATGCCACTGCTTGTACTTGGCTCTGTCCAATATGTCATGAAACTGTTGGCAAATGTTTTGAATGCGCTCAATAAAGTTCTTCTCCTTGGTAGCTTTAGACTGGAAATGAGTCGAGTTAGCCTGAGTAGTTGCAAATGGTATGTCTACGTCAATGGGACATAGTGGTTGGAATCCCAAGTCCACCTGAAAGGGTCGGTAGTCGGTTCAGCTGTGGAGGGACCGATTATAGCTATGTTGTACATAGGGGAGGCTCTCATCCCATGTGCATGGATTCTTTGAGTTGTACATGTGAAAAATGTGCATGGTCATCCTGTTGATGACCTCTATCTAGCCATCAGTTTGGGGATGGAAAGTTGTGGACTTGGTGAGCTTGGTTTCCAACATTGACCAGAGGTTGGACCAAAATGTATTGAGGAACCTGCTGTCCCGATATTAGTAGAGGGAAGTCCTGACATGTATTCCATGGAGATGGATTCCCAAATTCGACTGGGGGTAGGCAACGGAGTATAGAGGCCTTGCTTCTTGATGGTCGGTTTGACAATGGTGCAGGCAGTGCAGGATCTGATGTACTTCCTGAAGGTTTGGCCAATAGAAATACTTCTGTAGTTCTACCACTTTTTTCTTGACCCCGAAATGTCCAACGACTCGACTATAGTGCACTTCCCAAATCAGCTTGGCATGCTCCCTCGAAGGAACACAAAGGTGTCCCAAGTGACATAGTAGTTCATCCTGGAGGTGAAAATTTGGAACTCGGTTACCCTCCAAGAGCATCTTGTATGTGTGGCTGAAATCTGGATCACTCTTGTAGAGAAGTGGCCAATCAAAAGTCTCGTTCCCACAAGAGTTGAGCACGATGGTTATCGCCACAATTGGTGGTCGTCTGAGGCAGTCTGCAACATTATTGGTGCTGCCCTTTTTGTACTTGATGTTCAAATCAAACTGTTGCAGATATGTGGACCACCTTTTATGGCAATCGTTCTGCAACTTCCCTTGTGTATGTATGAACTGCAGGGGTCGGTGGTCTGTGTGGATGATCATTTCCTTCCCCAAAATGTAATGCTTCCATTTCCGATAAGCCTGCATAATGGAATACATTTCTTTTTCATAAGTGGGATACTTTCGGACTGTGTCGAACAATTCCGCACTGTGATATGCCACTGGATGTCCCTGTTGAGTAAGAACTGCCCCAATAGTATAGTCAGAGGCATCTGTCTTGATCTCAAATGGTTGTTGCAAGTATGGTAATGTAAGCAATGGGGAACAACATAGGTGATGTTTCAATTCTACAAATGCCTTATGTTGATATTCTGACCAAAATAATTTTTCTTTCGCTCCTCCCTTGGTGACTTGACTCAAAGGCCAAGTGATATGAGAGAATCCCAACAAAAACCTGTGATAGAAATTAGCAAGACCTAGAAAGTTGTGAAGCTCTATTAGAGTGGTTAGGGATGGCCAATCCCAGATGACATGGATCTTGGTTGGATCCACATGCACACCACGCTCATCAATAATGTATCCCATATACTAAACCTGGGTCATGCCAAAAGTGCACTTCTTCAAATTGGCACACAACTTGTGTTTCCGCAGTGTTTGGAGGACCTATCAGATGTGGTGGAGGTTATATTCCCAAGTCTGGCTGAAGATCAGGATGTCATCCAAGTACACTACTACAAATGAGTTGGTGAATGGCCACAATATGTCATCCATCATCCTCCAGAAGGTTGTGGGAGCATTCGTCAACCCGAAAGGCATGACCAACCATTCGAAAAGGCCCTCCTTGGCTTTGAAGGAAGTCTTCCATAAATCAGACGGTTCGATTGGTACCTGGTGATACCCAAACTTCAAGTCAATATTGCTGAAATATTTCTCCCCTTTGAGTTGGTCCAGAAGATCATCAATCTATGGGATTAGGTACCTATTCCAGACAGTGATCTTATTCAGCGCCCAATAGTCAATACAGAGTCTCCAAGTCCCATCCTTCTTCTACACCAACACGATTGGGCTCCCACGGGGCGATGAACTTGGACATATGTGAAATTTCTGCATCAACTCCTAAATCTGCCTCTTGATTTCATTGTTCTCCACAACAGAGTGTCGATAGATCAGTCCATTGGGAAATGATGCACCTAGGGTGTTAAGGTCCTAACCCGCACATAGGTAGATCAATGTATTCGGATGTAATAAAGGTCAAT
>CBVK0101519056.1:0-10491 GCA_900067695.1 Picea abies
GTATAAATAAGGGTCGAGGGTATGAAAACCCTAGCTTGGAGATTATTGTATCAGAGCGTTTCTCGACTAGAGGTTGCCCCCTCTAAGAGGCCTGTGAACATTGTTTTTTGAATCAAAGTGCTATTTTAGTTGTTGTTCTCATATTATTTATGTGTTATTGTGGAGATTATGTTGGTTATATTACTGTTATTCTGCCATTTCTAGCATTTTATTTATATTCTGCGTATTTTTTATATCTGGTATCTTGCAAGTGGTATCAGAGCACTTTCCTTGGCATAAATTGTGGGTATCTTTTTTTCCAGGGTAGAGACGTATTCCGGCATCTTTAAGACATAGAGATTTGTCGTTACATGCATAAACCTATGGTTGAGGGATTCATACGCATAGGAAATACAAGTGGTTCTTAAGCGCATATCCGTTGGCCACCCTTGTAACCCATGTTGGTACCCCTTCGAGTGGTAGCGCATCAGACAACACTTGTTTACGGATCGACCTAGATTTTCTGAAGCCCTCTTTAGATAAACCTATTGGCCGCCGAACTACTATAGTGTCAACGAGAACAACACTTGGGAAGATACTCTCTAGTACCTAGGTAGTCGGGTGATATGGATAAGGGTACAGTCTATCCTCCTTAGTTAGTGCCCTGAGATATTGGGTCGAGTACTGCTGTTGGACCCTGCACATATATTAGAGAGATATAGCGCAAGGAAAACCCTTGTCTGTAGAACTCTTGAATACCTAACCCTTGGGGAACATAAAAATAAACATAAACAAATTAAGCTGGCGAGATCTATTTCTGTGCATTTGTGTTTGGGTTGCCAAGTAAATACACATTTCTTTCTTGTTAAGAATATGGGGATTTCAGCACTGCAGCATTCTTCAGGCCAAAAAATTTCACAATTATTTGAGACCTATTCCATTAGCTTCATTTCTTCTCCCTTATTACATTCATCCATATCATTTTTCTGCAAAAATTTATGACCCCGCCCGCTCCCTTTTCAGTTCACCCATCCTCATGGCCCATACCCGTAGCCAAGAACTGGAGTCTCACTTCAACACCTTGCAATCTAGTTTCCTCGAGACCCAACAAGATGTGAAACAACTCAGTGCTACTATTGCCTCCAGTGATACATCCATCAATACCACCATAAATGCATCTGTGCAGTCTGCAATGGCAGAAGTCAAACATGAACTAACCACCTAGCTTGAATCTATCTTTGCATCACTCTGCACCAAACTCAATATCCCTACTGATGACCATTTTAATGACACACGTACAAATACTAAAGGTGAAACTTCTTCCCAGTCCCATACCTTTCAACCCCATCACTTTCAACGGGACATACGCCTTCCACGGGTGGATGTAACTAAATTTGATGGCTCGGACTCCACTGGTTGGGTCACCCAAATGGAACATTATTTCTCTCTCTACAACATTAGAGATGACTTAGCCAAACTCCTGTATGGTGTTCTCCATCTAGATCAAGAACGCTGGCAATGGTGGCAATGGAGAAAAACTTCCCGTCAAGGGTATATTTCTTGGACCCAATTTGTGACTGACCTTTATGAACAATTTGACACTGACACTAACCATTTGGGCCATTTGACAAAATTGAAGCAATTAGGAATAGTAGAAGACTTCATAGCTGGATTTGAGCGCCTAGATTTTCGAACAGAGGGCATGACTGATGCTTTCTTTCGAGAGTGTTTTATCAGTGGCTTCAAGGAGGAGATTCAGGCCCATGTCCTCATGGTTCGACCTACGACTTGGGTGGGGGCTACTTAAAAAGATAAAGGAGCACAAAAAATTGTTTCCTCTCAAAATCGTAATCCTTCATTTATCCCTCGCCCTAAACTAGTAAACCCTACTACTCCCTCCGCCCCATTAAAGATCCAAAAATTGACTAGGGCTGAAATGGATGAACGCCAACTCAAAGGGCTCTATTATAATTGTGATGACAAATATTTCCTGAGCCACAAATGTAAGGAACAAAATCTTTTCATGGCCATATCTGAGGATATTTCAGAAGAGGATGTTGACACTCCCCTCATGCCCGAGTCACCAGAAATCACTGACATAAACCCTCCCTCCAACCCTCCCAAAGTGGAACCGATCATTTCCCTCTATGCTTTCACCGGCTTCTCTGCCCCCCAAACCCTCAAGTTAATCGGTTACATCAAGCACTAAAATGTCATCATTCTGGTTGATAGTGGCAGCACCCATAATTTTATTCATCGCCGCATTGCCCAAGAAACCCATTGCTACATCCATGCTGTCAACAATTTCCAAATCATGATTTCCAATGGTGGTTCTATGAAATGTGGCGAGCGTTGTGAAAATGTGCGTCTCCAAATCGGTGACTACCACCTAAAATCCCATATGTTTTCTATTGACATGGGCGGTTGCGACATTGTGTTTGGTTTAGACTGGCTAAGGACTTTGGGTCCCATTCTCATGGAATTTCAGAACTTAAACATGCAATTCGACCAAGGAGGCCACCAATATAAATTCCAAGGCATCACTACTAGTTCACCTGAGGTCATTAGCTCTCATCGCATGGAAAAAATACTCAAAAAAGGTCATTCGGGTGTCATTTCCCAACTACATGCCATACAAGCCACAGAGATACCCCCAGTGCCCCAAGACCTCCATGCCCTCCTTTCTAAACATCAAATGGTATTTTCCACTCCCCAAGGACTCCCTCCTTCCCACAGTGTTCATGATCATTCCATTCCCCTTGTCCCAGGAAGCCTCCCCCCCAATATCCATCCATATCGCCACCCCTTTGCACAAAAAAATGAAATTGAGAAAATGGTCCAGGAACTCCTTACTGCAGGTGTCATCCATACTAGTACAAGCCCTTACTAGTCTCTGGTCGTCATGGTATTGAAGAAAGAAGGTTCTTGGATATTCTGTCCTGACTTTCATGCTCTTAACAAACTGACCATCAAAGACAAATTTCCCATTCCTGTCATTGATGACCTCCTGGATGAATTGAGTGGCACCCAATTCTTTACCAAACTTGATCTTCACTTGGGTTATCACCGGATACGTATGAAAGAGGCTGACATCCCCAAGACCACCTTTCTCACTCATGAGGGCCACTATGAGTTTTTGGTCATGCCCTTTGGCTTGTGTAATGCCCCCTCCACCTTCCAGAGCCTCATGAACAAAGTCTTCCACCCTTTTCTTCGTCATTTTGTCTTAGTTTTCTTTGATGATATCCTCATCTATAGCAAAACCTGGTCAAACCATCTTACTCATGCAGATCAAGTTCTTCGCGTACTCTCTCAGCACCAACTTTTCCTAAAATAGTCCAAATGTGCTTTTGGTGCCTCAGAAGTAGAATACTTGGGTCATCTGGTGGGAAAGGATGGCGTCAGGGTGGACCCAAAAAAGATTGAAGCTATGCAAGACTGGCCGCACCCAAAGACTCTAAAAATCTTGCGTGGATTTTTGGGCCTAACAGGGTATTATCGCAAGTTTCTTAAGAACTACGGAAAGATTGTAGCACCTCTCATGACTCTCCTAAAAAAGAACTCTTTCGCTTGGACTCCAGCAGCTACTCAAGCTTTTCAAACCTTGAAGATGACCATGTCCACCACTTCGGTTCTGGCCCTTCCTGATTTCACAAAGACCTTTGTGTTGGAATGTGATGCCTTAGGGATAGGAATCAACACTGTCCTTATGCAAGAGGGTCGACCTTTGGCCTTCTCCAACAAGAAAGTGTCTGAAAGGAATCTAGGCAAACCCATTTATGAAAAATAAATGTTGGCGATTCTGCATGCCTTTGAGCTGTGGCATCCTTATCTCTTGGGGAAACACTTCCAAATTAAGACCGACAATCAAAGCCTCAAGTACTTTATGGAACAATGCATTTCCTCCCAGGAGCAACAAAAATGGGTGACTAAGCTCTTTGGATATGATTATGAGATCATTTACAAGAAGGACAAAGACAATGTCATGGAAGATGCACTATCCCAGAAATATGAAGATGAAGGATCCCTTTTTTCTCTTTCTTTCATTGTACCCAATTGGCTCCAAGATGTGCACCAGGAATGGCTTCAAGATCCCAAAAGTTCGCATCTGATCCAACAACTACAGAACAAGGCTCCGGCTCCCCCAGGGTACTCCTGGCTCTAGGATGAGCTTCGATACAAAGGCCACTTGTATTTAAGTAAACAATCCAAGCTCACATCCACGGTACTTTCTGAGCTTCATGCTACACCCACAGTGGGGCACTCAAGGTTCACCAAAACATATGACCGGGTCAAACATTCCTTTTTCTGGGATGGTATGAAATAGGAAATCCGTAAGTTTGTCGTTGAATGTGAGGTGTGTCAATGCAACAAGGGAGAATTAGTCAAATCTTCGGGCACCCTCCAACCACTTTCGATTCCCCCTACTATTTGGAAGGATATCTCTATGGAATTTATTACAGGCTTACCCAAATCAGGGAATAAATCAGTCATAATGGTGGTGGTGGATCGCCTTTCCAAGTATGCTCATTTTTGCGCTCTTCACCACCCATTTACTACATCCACAGTGGCTCAAATTTTCATGGACCGAGTCTTCAAGCTTCATGGCATGGCACACTCTATTGTTTCTGATTGTGACCCAACTTTCACAAGCAATTTTTGGCAAGAACTGTTTAAACTACAAGGCACACAATTGCATCTCATCTCAACTTATCATCCCTAGACGGATGGTCAAACGAAAGTTGTCAACAAGTGTCTGGAAACATATCTAAAGTGATTTTCCTATGAAAAACAACACCAGTGGGCTCAATGGTTACCCCTAGCCGAATGGTGGTACAACACTAAATACCATACATCCACTCACATGAATCCTTTTGAAGCAGTATATGGATAGAATCCACCTTCAGTTCTCTCATACTTACCGGGTACCTCGAAGGTCCAGGCGGTTGACCAAGAACTTACAGTCTGAGAGGATATCCTTTGTACCCTTAAAGAGAACTTGGTCATGGCACAAAATTGAATGAAGCAACAAGAAGATCAAGGTCACTCCGAACGTCAATTTGCAGAAGGGGATTAGGTGTTTCTGAGACTGCAACCATATAAGAAAACTTCCCTCAAGGCCGAGCATTGTCAGAAGCTAGAACCCAAATTTTATGGCCCTCACACAGTTCTCAAGTGTGTGGGACAAGTCGCATATTAGTTAGTTCTGCCCAATTAGTCGAAGCTACTTCTTGTTTTTCATGTTTCATGCTTGAAGAAGGTGATTGGAACCAGGTGGAAAATTCAAACCAACCTTCTAGAGTTAGCTGAAGAAGGATCCATTTGGCTACAACCAGAAGCAGTTTTGGAGCAGCGTGAGCATTGCCTGCATCAGAGAACCATCAAGGAAGTACTAGTACAGTGGAAAGATATGACTCCAGTAGATGCCACTTGGGAACCAACTACCATTCTACAGCAGTTTCCACATCTCAAGCCTTGAGGACAAGGATGTTTTTAAGGGGGCGGACATGTTAAGGTCCTAACCTGCACATAGGTAGTTCAATGTATTCAGATGTAATTAAGGTCAATAGTAATAAGGCATTTCAATAAAATAGAATAAGGCGGATGTAAGAAGACCTAATATAAGCTTCCACTTCTAGAAGGATCTTCCTCTATATGCTTCTCTTAATAAACATATTTAGTATAAATAAGGGTAGAGGGTATGAAAACCCTAGATTGGAGATTATTGTATTAGAGAGTTGCTCGACTGGAGGTTTCCGCCTCGAAGAGGCCTGTGAGCATTGATTTCTGAATCAAAGTGCTATTTCAGTTGTTGTTCTCATATTATTTCTATGTTATTGTGGAGATTATGCTGGTTATATTATTGTTATTCTGCCATTTCTAGCATTTTATTTCTGTTCTGCATATTTATTATATCTGGTATCTTGCATGGGGTCAGATCGATGGGGTGCTTGACTTGACAGTGAAGAGGCACCTCTGCAGGTTAGGTGAAGATGTCTATGTACTCCTCCATGACCTTTTCCATTTGTTGTTGTCATGCAAAGGAGCCCTGTCTGGAGGTTGTGGCCACAATCCTCTTCTTTCCCTGAGAGTGGATCATCAAGAAAATAAATTTCCCAATTTTGGAAATGATCTTATTGCATTGTTTTGTAGTAACCAAAGAGATAGCGGCAGGCGGTGGTACTTCTGGTATCCTTTACAAATTATTTCCCAAGGTAACAATAACAATGCGAGGCCGAGACTCATACACAACATGTCTCTTCCACAAGTATGGTTGGCCTAATAATACATCACAAACATCAAGAGGAGCAATGTCTCATAATACCTCATCAATGAAGGGCTTGATGTTGTAGGGAAGGCGATGATGTTGGTTGATGTGGAGATCTCGTCCTTGGTGAAGCTACCTGATGGTGTATGGTTGTGGGTGTGTTATGGTCGACAAGCCCAACCTCTTCATGACCTCTACTGAAATGAGGTTCTTTTGGCTCCCACTATCGACAATGAATTGTAGCGGGGAACCCTTTACCCAAATCTGGGAGTGGAAGAGATGCTCCTCCTCCTATGGATATTTTGGTTCTTCCTTTTAGACCTTCATGGTGGTAACAGTGGCATTGGGATTTGCATCGATAATCTGATTCCCACTATCATTCCCCTTCTTGGGTTTTGATTCAGTGTTGGAGCATGCATCTTATTCAAAATCCCTCATCTCGACCACCAATCACTGTTTGGCCTGACACTCACTTGTGTTGTGAGTGGAGCTCATATAGAACTCACACCACTTTCCCGTGTCCTTCTTCAACTTTGCGGTGTTGTTCTTTTCTTGAAGATTTGGCAAGTTGTCTTGGTCCACCGTGCATTATCTTTGTCCTTTGTTATGTGGTTTGGGGGAAACTTTCGCTTGATTTTGATTCTCATATCCAAAGTATCGCTTCTTCTGTTTGAATTTCTACTCAATCTTGGCAACATACTGATATGTCATACCAAGTGAGGAGATGTCAAGGAACTTCATTTCCTCCTAAATGTATCTGTGTAGACAACTGTGGTACTTTAGCACCAAATGTTTCTCCGAATCTTTGATACCCAACTTTGTGCACAGGGTATGGAACATATTTGTTAGATCATGCACATATTTATCCCTTTGTTGCTGCAACGTAGTCCATTGTATGTACTTTTCATCATAGCTCCCCACAGGATAATATTTTTCCTTGATGGCATCTTGGAAAAAATTCCAAGTGGGTACAACTGAGAAAAGAGAGGGTCCCTCCTCGTCCTTTTTCTCACAGTGGTTTTCCCACTAGTCCTTGACATGGGGGGTAGCTTTGAGTGGTGAAAAAATAATCTTCTCCTAGTCGGAAAAGTCATGAACCAAGAAATATCCTTCTAATAGATTCAACCATATATCTATGGGGTATTCATATATTTGTCCATCAAATATGGGAATGTCAAAGTTTACTTGTACCTTAAAAGGGGTTGCGCCTCCAGAGTGGTTGTTGGATGCAGATGTGCCGCCAGTGGGAAATATGTGAAGGATCTGGGTGAAGTTATCCATCATCGTGTTCCTTTGTTTTTCAAGGGACTCCTTGAGCAAAATTTTGATAGGATATCATGCTCCCATGGGCAGTTGTCGGGGTTTGCGAGGCTGATCTTGCAAAGGTTCAACCAGATCGATCCCTAACTCCTTATACCCTAACCTCGTTGGGGACATGCAAATAAGGATCTAGAAAGAGTATATCGCTCTGATACCACTGATCCGAATTTATGCAGGAATTCAAAAGAATACACAAATAACCATGAATACAAAGCTGCAGTGGAAATAACACTTCATTTCATTAATATCAAAGAACTTAAATTTGTTTACAAACATAATAAAAATAAACTAGCTAGGGCGTTGGTAGCTTATCTCTGAGAAGAGATGTGGTGGCTATAGGCCTATGAACTCTATGTTCCAATGAGGCTCAAAGGAATATATGTTATTGAGAAACAATGGAAACCCTAAACATCCACAAACCTAACCCTAGGAGATGAAACGCCAGAATATGGGTCCCATCAGGGTAAATTGGTACATCAATTTCCCGGGGTCGTAACTTTGGCATACTATCTTTGTTTGATGCATATGATACATATTTAGAAAGATCTATCCGAGGACTACAACTACCAACAATGAATAAAATGGCCCATAATGCACTAATATTTTCCAATCATATCATGCCCAAAAAACGTCGCTCGGGGCCTCAAAATGGCTTTGGAAGTCCAGGACCCAAAAAACTACCAAAAATAGTAAATTGTACTACAATTAAGGAAACTGAAAAACTGAAAGAAACAATGGTGAGGGTCCAAGTGGAATAGGAGGGTGGCCACCAATATCCATCTGGATCATCCTTTGTCTACAACTAGTTGTGTAAAACATTTTAAAAGATAAGTTTTTTTTATCATTGTATTATTTATTT
This sequence comes from Picea abies, assembly GCA_900067695.1. Taxonomy (NCBI): domain Eukaryota; kingdom Viridiplantae; phylum Streptophyta; class Pinopsida; order Pinales; family Pinaceae; genus Picea; species Picea abies. The sequence goes on from CBVK0101519056.1 coordinate 8,427, forward strand.
TTTGATTTTATGGATAAATGTTGCATTTACTCTCTATTTTATATGTATGAACATTGTTTTGCACATGTAATCATTTTCATTTAAATTTTTAATTATTCATGATAGTTGCATGAGCTTGTATGTCATGTCATGTGTATTTCTACGTTTGAATTTATATGTTAGTCGATTTAGTAGTAACGTGTCCAAAAAAAGGAGTTGGGTACATCACAAATTGGTATTAGAGCAGAAAATGGTAGTAACAAGACTCAACTTTGAGGTTGAGTATGTTACAGGTGTTAGGACCACACAATGTACCCTTTTTGCCCATACTTTTTGCCATTATTATACCCTTGATCACTTGTATTTAGACTCACATTATCACTTCATCTGATCATTCCAAGGTATATAACGTCCTTTCTCATTACTATACATTTAATTTGTTTTGCATGATATTTTACATTACTCTCGTACTGAACTATTGATTAGAAGTGCATAAGTATCCATAACTGTAGATTAGCATTTGAGGCCTGTGCTGAAACACAAAACTGTCCAAGATCGTTGTTGCTGAACTGATGTTGAAACATGGAGCTGCTACACAGTCCGAGGTCGCATATGCCAAAACACGGAGCTGCTACACAGTCCGAAGTCGCATATGCCAAAACACGGAGCTGCTACACAGTTCGAGGATGCAGACGCTGAAACACAAAGCTGTCACACAGTTCAGAATTGCAGATGTTGAAACACAGAGGAGACCGCTAGAACCAACGATGCTGAAACACAAGCCGTTACAGTTAGCGGTCAAGAGCGCAATTCACGTGGCTGAAACAGCCCGTGAATTGCGATGCTGAAACAACATCAGAAGCGATGAAAAGGAGCTGTTACACCAGCCGTAACAGCAATACCTCGTTTAGCTCCTGTAACAGCAATCGGTTGCGTAAGAATAGGAGATCCTATGCTGATTTAGAAAGAATATCCGATTTAGGATAGGATTGAGATATGCTTTGTAATGATTATCCGATTTAGGATAGGATTCAGATATGCTTTGTAATGATTGTATCGAAGAGATTTCCTCTTTAAATTCAAGGGAAATCACCATTCGAGGGATCCAAGTTTTGATACATTAAAGAAACTCCAGAGAAGCAGGACGTATTCTATTCTTTCAATTTGTAATGTGATATTTCGACAGATGAATATAAAACTGCTTTGAGTATCCTTCTCTAGCTTATCATTCAGGGGAATCTTGTGAGAAGGGAGGGCCCACCTTCTTCACAAGATTCACCCATTAGATAGAAGTGTGTTAGTATAATTTCTGATTACGTTTTGTTTAACTGTCATTTGCTGAAACACTGTTTTAATGAATTCCGCTTTGTTGAAACACTACTGACTCTGTCTTAGTTATTGAATGGAATTTGTAATTCTTTTTACCAGCAATCTTGTGTGATGATTTTGTGAGGCTAGCAGAGAATTGGTTAAAGGTCCCTACTCAGACAGAAAGGGATTGGAACATCATACCCTCTATAGAATTCATTCACTGTTGCATGTGTGCTAGCCAGAGATTTGGTTAAAGGTCCCTACTCAGATAGAAAGGGGTCGGAACATCATACCCTCTGTAGAATTCATTCACTATTGCATGTGTGCTAGCCAGAGATTTGGTTAAAGTGTTCCTGCTCAGACAGAAAGGGACTACAACACCTTGTCTTCTGTAGATTTCCTTTGCCTCTGTAAGTGTGCTAGCCAGAGATTTGGTTAAAGGGTTCCTGCTCAGACAGAAAGGAACTACAACACCTGGTCTTCTATAGATTTCCTTTGCCTTTACAAAGTGTGTTAGCCAGGGATTGGGATTAAGGGTTCCTACTCAAAAAGGAAAGAACCAAAACATCCTGTTCTCTGTAGACTTTCCTTGGTGTTAGCCAGAACCCGGGTTAGAGATCCCTGCTCAGAAAGAAAGGTATCAGACTGCCCTGTTCTCTGTAGACCTTAAACCTCACAAGTGTGCTAAAAACAGAAGTAAGGCCCAAGGCTCCTGCTTAGACAGAAAGGAACTAAGTGCTTTGTTTTCTGTTAGATAGAGTTAATTGTTTTCTGC
>CBVK0101519059.1:0-15699 GCA_900067695.1 Picea abies
ACAGATGCTTTATTTGTAAGAGGGCGTACCCAAGACAGGAACCCTGGTAAGCCTTCAAGATGGAGATCTAAATATACAATTAGATCTAAGTCTCCAGGGAAATCTAAGTGTCTAGCCTCTAAGTGACTTAGATCTGGGAAGAAAACCCAGATAGAAGGTGAGGCCTATGCTCTGCTCTCATTTTTTCAGTCATGAAATGCAAGTAACAAAGAAAGGGGCACTTACTATGGAGTTGCCTTTGACATTGTGGCATGAATGGATGCTCCATGATCTCCTACCTCCTTTGTTATGCTCTCAAAATATGACTCCTATATGCTCTACTCAAATATGGAACAAGTACAATGCTAAATAATAGAACCATTTATCCTCCTAGCAATCTGATATTTAACATAGCCGAATATCCATCTAGGGTTAGAGTTTTTGCATCCTCAACCCTCAATTAGTGATAAGGTTTTGGAACTTCTAGAATCTTCTTGAAAGTCCACACGTGTCTAGCCCCACATGATCTGAATCAGATCTTTGACAAACATTTGTAAATTTTGTAAATAAAGATGTTTTATTTCATTTCATTTTACTTTTGTCTTTTTGGCAAAAATTGGAAATGGAAACGAAAATAAAGTGAAGAAGGATTGATGAGGGAGTTGCAAGGAAAAATAGGGAAGGAAAATAACATAAATTAGAGCTCGAAGAAGGCAGCCTGCTTAAATTTGAGTGGAAGAAGGAGTTAATGTTCTTGTTCACTCTAAGCGAAAGTGTCACTAAGTCTTGGCCTCTGCAATTTTGTATTGTCAGTGAGAAACAATAGATCGAGTCTATGTATAGCTCACCCTTTGTACTTTTCTCCTGAGCATACTAAAAATATCATTCAAACATTGATATGGGTGAGTTAATGCATTTTGTTCTTTGATACTTTTGTGATGAGCTATCATGATCTATGCATACTTTGTTGAAGCATATTTTTATCTTGTAGTGCATGTCTGCATAATTTATTATTTGTTGGGTGTTTTTATTTTTCCCATTGGTTGTGCATAGTGTTATTTTGCTTATTGGATGTTTTATCCTTTGTCTGAGCGAATTTATAGACCCTCGGGGGTGTTCTCCTCTACCAGGGTGTTTCTTGTACTGCCTAGGCGAATTTAGAGACCCCTGTGAATTTTACCCATTGCTTGGGCGTGTTGTTTATTGCTTGGGAAATTTTCTTATCCTTCTTGAAGCCACACACAATCCCTAAGTTGAATTACTTTCCCTATACATTTTTCTACGTTGTCGATCTTCCAATTCTTCCTCTGGACGTTTTCCCTTCATCGTTAGTTACCAAAAACGCCCTTTGATCATTTATCTCCTTTGTCGATCGACTCATCCCATCGAGTTAATTTTCTTCGTGGGTATTTAGTCGACTTTACTTGCAGATGGTTCATTTCTTTCCCTCAATCCATTTGGGTTTCTCCTGTGATCGAATTGTCTTCATTTAGTCGATCAAACTTTCATTTGGTCCACCCGACCATTGGAGTAGTCGACCAAGCTCTCATTTGGTTGACCCAACCATCATAGTATCCGACCAGGGTTTCATTTGGTCAACCCGATCATTGGAGTAGTCGACTCAACTTTGATTTGGTTGACCCGACCACTCGACCACTCGAACATTCGACTAGTCTATCATTTGGTCGACCTGACCATCCAAGCATTTAATTGGTCAGTCATTGGGCCGAATCGAATTGTGGGAGGTTGACAGGTTTATTATTTTGTCGACTCAATTATTGACTGGCATATTGCAGGTCTTACAATCAGTCGAAGAAGATCAAGATAGAAAGAAGAATTTTATTCCGCAGAAGCATCTGTGTTGGTGAGACGGACAGGCCATAGGCCTATTGTTTAAGGATTGAAAGGTATCATAGCAGGTTCTGAAGACTTGGAGAACACATACATGGTAATCACCCACATCTAGTAATGAAACACTGGACAAACATTGTTGCTAGGCTTATAGAGAAGCAAAGGACCATCAATGGTGAGGAATCATCTTGAAGAAGATGACAAGGAAGACTCAGAGGTTAGATTGGATCAATAAGAGAAAGGCACTACTACATTGACATAGTTGGTGACACAACTACTGGTAATGAAGGGTAAGGAAGCACACTCAATAGAGGCTAAGCATGAAGAACACAAGGCTAGCCCAAAAGGTTCCAAAGGGGAGATGCTTGGAAACTCAGGTAATGATAACAACTTTTCTTCATCTTCCAGTGTTCCTTTCAAAATTGAAGCGAAGCTTGAAATACCCATGTTTGACAGACAAACTAATGTTGAAGCCTTGGATAGTTGGTTGAAACAATTGGAATTTTACTTTGGTCTTTATCAAATCCAAGATGACTGGACATGCTCTACTATGGTGGGAGAGTTATGTGGATGCACTGAGGATAGGCAAGAAGCCCATGGTGATGAAATGGGAGGACTTCGAGGCATTATCGAATTCACAATTCTATCCCATAGGCTACGAAGAGGAACAACTCATGAAGCAGTAGTACCTTCGACAAGAACAAGGACAAGGAGTACAAGAGTACACTTCGAAGTTCAGGACGCAGGCCATCAGGTTGGGTATCTCTCTAGAAGAGCTAGGAGTGGTGATGAATTACCTTGGAGGACTTTTCAGCCATACTCGAAGACAATTGCAGCTTCATGGTGTGAAAATCATAGACAAGGCAAGAAAGAAGGCTCTCTACATTAAGTTGGACTCCAATAAAGGACAACAACACATGGGTCAAGAAGAAACTAGCAAGAAAAAAGACAAGAAGATGGCAACCACAACCGAGAAACCGAAGGATTCTAATAGGCATTGCAAACATTGGGATGTGGATGGACACACGAAAGAGAAGTGTTGGAAACTTCATCTAGAATTGCATCCAAAGTGGCTTAAGTCCAAGGGTAAAGAAAAGGAAGCTACAGAGACAAAAGAAGAAGCAATATAAAGCACCTCTAATCTTGACGAAGCCATAGTTTGCAGCACATTGAAGTAGTCCAAGGCGAGTGGAGATAAACATGCGCTATTCTGAATCAAGGTTCAAGTGAAGAACCAGAAGGTAAATGCCTTGTTCGATAGTGGTTCTCAATGTAATATGATTTTCAAAACATTAGTTGATGAGCTTGGTCTAGAAACCTACGATCTAGTGCAACCAAGTTCACTAGTATGGTTTCAAGGGAAATTGTTATGAGAATCACTTGAATATGTAAAATCAAGTTTGTCATTAGTGTCAGTTATGTTGATAAGGTATAATGTAAAGTTGCACCATTGGACACCTATAGACTGATGTTGGGTAGCCCTTACTTGTGGGATAGGGATGCTACCTTCTACAGGAGAGAAAACAAGTACCACTTAGTTAAGGATGGCAAGGCATACCTCGTGAAAGCACATCAAGAGAGAAAGTGCATAACTCCTCTAGCAACAAAACAAGGGCAAACAAGCAGGAAACAAGGCACCTTCGTTAGCAATGGAATGGTGAATATGCAAAGGCAAATGGAGGCCTTATGTTTCTGTCTCCTTGATGGTGCAACTTTTGGGGACCAAAAGCCTTCCAATGGGGAGGTGTGATTTGAATCATATCTTTGACAAACAATTGTAAATTTTGTAAATAAACATGATTTATTTCATTTCGTTTTATTTGTGTCTCTTTGGCAAAAATTGGAAGTGGAAATGAACCATCGTGATGGTTTGCCTTCCAAAGGCAGACCATTAAAAATGAATGTTGTAGTGAAAAAGGATCGACGAGAGAGATGCAAGGAGAAATAGGGAAGGACAATAGAAAAAATTAGAGCTCGAAGAAGGCAACCTGCTTAAAGTTGAATGGACGAAGGAGTTAATGTGCCTATTCACTCTAAGTGAAGGTGTCATTGATCCTTGGCCTCCGCAATTTTGCATTGTCAATGAGTAAAAATACACAGTCTGTGTATAGCTCACACCTTTATAATTTTCTAATGAGCATAATAAAAATATCTCACCCTTTTGTAATTTTCTCCTGAGCATAATAAAAATCCCATTCAAATGTTGATATAGGTGAGTTAATGCATTTTGTTCTTCGGTATTTTTGTGATGAGTTACCGTGATCTATGCATACTCTGTTGAAGTGTATTTTTAGCTTGTAGCACTTATTCGCATAATTTATTATTTGTTGGGTGTTTTTATTTTTCCAATTGGTTATACATAGTGTTATTTTGCTTGTTGGACATTTAATCCTTTGTCTGGATGAACTTATAGACCCTCGGGCGTGTTCTCCTCTACCTGGGTGTTTTGTGTACAATTTAGAGACCCTTGGGCATTTTAACCTGGGCGGGATGGTTATTGTTTGGGAAAATTTCTTAGCCTTCCTGCAACCATAAGCATTCCCTAAATCGAATTACCTCCCCATGCGTTTTTCTACATCATCGATCTTCCAATTTGTCCTTTGGATGTTTTTCCTTCATCGTTAGTTTTTTTTTTAAAACTAGTGATTTTATATTACACAATAGGATGGAAAAAAATTACATGTGTTATGTTGTTGAGTTGTGGCTTGGGAAACCAACCCAACAACAAAACAATTTCTTTGTCGGGTTGATTGCCTAGAATATAATAGAAAAATAAATATAGTCATGTATACAGATCTTACCATGAACATTGCTCTTTCTATTGTCTATTGTTTGGGGATTATCCTTCTAGATGAAAAAACTATAAACATAAACATTTATAAAAGAAATCATGACATATTTAAACAAGGGAGGAGGGACCATCATCGCAGGGAACCTGGGGGTTAGCCTCCTCAAGATTACTAAAGTTGATTCCATTATGAGCTGCCATGAGTGTCATTTTGTTGTCCATCATGTAGTTATGCAATTGAATGTATTCAATTTGCATTGCAAGGTTGTTGTGAGAAACAACTTGATTGGTGATGGCATTGATGAGAAGAGTTTTCATATGCCAATTCAGGTCTTTAATGCGGAGGTATTTAGTTTCCCTTGCTCTGGTAGAGCCTACATCTAGAATCCAAGTCATAATCTCATCATCAACTTCAGCATCTGGAGTTATGCTTCTCTCCTGGCGAACCTCAGCCTCGAGGTCATTCATGGTTGCCTGGTCCTCTAGCGTGATGTCGGCTGACTATTTATCGATGGTTGTGACCGCTTCATAGTGAGCCCTAGATATCGGGGTCCAAGCTCGCTAGCTTCAACCTCTACCTGAGCCACGAGTTATGTCTGTCCTTTCGCTTTCGATCCCTTGCTCTGCACCATATTTCTAGGGATGGCATCAAATAAAACTATTAGTGTGGAACTTGGTAAGTTGGTCATTGCTTTCATTGATGATCATGCGGAGAGGAGAAAACAACCAAGCCGAATGAAACCTTCGGGCCGCACCTTCATTTTGACTTGGTCGTGGAGATTCATGCATGCGTAGTTATGGTGCTGAGAGTTATTGTGCGTCCAGCCTGTCTTCTCGAAATCAAAATTGGAGGGATATGGACTGTGATTTCTCGTCATCGACGTCAACGTTTTAGTACGATCCAACTTGTAAAACCAATGAGAGATCCATTCCCTCACAGTTTGATCTACCTGCATCTGGGCGAAATAACTATGGGTTAAATCATGTCTGATTCGTATCAACTGCCTTAATGTCGTTAATTTCATATTAATGATTTGCATGTTGGCATAGGTAGGAGCTACCTGGGGATTGGCAACCAGTGGCCACATGGAGCTCGGCTCTCTCCCCATCTATCACTCGAATCGAGAGTCCTTCATCATTAGTTACCAAAAATGACCTCTAAGCATTTATCTCCATTGTTGGTAGACTCATTTTGTTAGGTTAACTTTCTTTGTGGGTATTTAGTTGACTTTACTTGTAGATGGTTAGTTTCTTTCCCTCATTCCAACTGGGTTTCTTTCGTGGTTGATTTGTCTTCATTTAGTCGGTCGGGCTTTCATTTGGTTGACCTGACTATCAAAGTAGTCAACCGAGTTTTCATTTGGTTGACCCAACCATTGGAGTAGTCGATCAAGATTTCATTTGATTGACTCGACCAATTGAATAGTCGATTGGGCTTTCATTTGGTCGACCCGACCACTGAAGTAGTCGACTGGGCTTTCATTTGGTCGACCCGACCACTGGAGCTAAATTCCAGAATGCTACATATATAACATGAGTTATACTATATGATCTAAAAAGTGAAATCTAAAGCTTTAATACAATCAAGAAAAGACAAATTTATGAACTATATCAAGTGTTGGAAATGCACTTGATCTAGGTCAGTGCTAAGTGTTGGAAATGTAGTTAATTCAAAACAAAAATCATAAACAAAATTTCAACAAACATACATAATACTTTACCCTAGTTTAAAATCAAGAAATTGAAATCCTACACTAAATAAAATGGTCACTGGAAATTGGAATTTTCCAAGAAAAAAAATAGAAGCTTCAAGTTACTTAAAACAAAAAATAAAGTCCATTTCCAATAAACTAACCAAAAGGGAAAATTTTCTGAAAAAATAAAGGAAGTCGACGCCTTGTTAACTCACTCATTCATTCGCTCATCCAGTGTGCAAGTTTGGTATTTGCAATTGGGAGAAGGAAGAGAGAGGTGCATTGCTCAGTGTTGGAAATTCTCTAGTGTTTTGGTTTATTGTCTTGGCATTGTATTGGCTATCTATATTAAGGAAGTTTTTCTAGGTTTTCTCCCCCATGAGGGTTTCCCAGGATAAATATTGTGTATCTTGTGATTGTGTTTCTCTTAGTGATCCTACTTATGCTATGGTTATCTAGTAAATTGGAAAGAAACCTAATAATAGCTTAAACCTTAACATAATTAGATGTAGACTGGGCAGACAATACAGTGGTCAGGAAAAACACTTTAGGGTGTTGTTTCAGCTTGGGATCGGGGGTTGTCTCTTGGTTCAACAAGAAGTAGAAGTCTGCTGCATTAAGTTTTGCGGAGGCAAAAAACATGGCAGCGAACATGGCAGCATGTGAGGCCGTATGGCTTCAGAAACTGGTAGTGGCATTGTTCGGTCAGGAGCTAGAGCCGACTATCATCCATTGTGATAATCAGAGTTGCATAAAAGTCTCTAAGAATCTAGTGACTCATGATAGGTCAAAGCACATCGACATCAGGTATCACTTCATTCGAGATTGTGTGTAGAAGGGTGCAATTCAGCTACAGTATGTGCCTGCAGATGAGCAGGTGGCAGATATTCTCACCAAGGCCTTGATGAAAGGCAAGTTTATCTACTTCAGGGATAAGATGGGAATAGTGGAGAACACCTTCCTCGCTAAGAGGCAGTGTTGAAATATTGTAGCTTGGACAGGTGTTCTTGGCTTAGGCAAGGTGTCATGCAAGCCAAAGGACACATGGATTAACGTTTCTCCAAGTCATTTAAATTTTTCCCAAGTCCAAACTTAGGAAAAGGAAATTATTAAACATTATTAGTTAACTGTCCGTGAGAAGCTTCTTTTGGACTCGTTCAAAAGTCAAATTGAGTTTCATATTAGATGAATAGCCATTGATTTGACACATTGGGGATTTAATCTCCACCATTGAATCACTTAGTTGGAGATTTAAAGGCAGAGGGGATGGCTTGAGGAGATTCATTGATTTGGTGAGTGACACTAAAAGGGTTTCAATGCAAATGCAAAAGTGATTAAGGAGAGTTCGTGGGGGAGTTTTCAGCTGTTATAGAGAGATAGGAAAGACAGTTCTCCCTTCGTCTCTCATCTAGCCAGCGTGTCCATTCTTGTGTGGGATGTGAGCTGGAAGTAGAGGGTCGAGTCTCATTTTGCAGTGAGGAGGGGTGTGTGCAGGCTGAATAGAGGCTGAGTCTAGCAACCCTAAGGGTGGACGAAGGTAGGGATAAACCTTGCCGTATCCAACAGAAGATTTGGGTTAGTTTGGAGGGGGGTTGAAACCCTCAAAGCTGCACCATAACAACCATTTCGTGGGGGCTATCTTAACCGCTGTTTGGAGGTCGAAACTCAGACAACTGAGGGATCAAACTCATATCGATTCTCTCTGTGGAGTGTGTGCCAAGTTTGGCCACAAGTTGTATTTGTAAAATCATTCTTTTTGGCTTTTGTTGAGCTGATAATTAAAACTCTCGTTTGCTGGTTTTCCCTGGAGTTAGGGTTTTCAGGGTAAAATTTCCAGTGTTGAAACTGTGTAATTGTTTTCTATTATTTCCGCTGTGAATTGTAAGGTTATTATAGATCAATATTATTTCTATTTATAGATCAGATTTATAATTTGTTGTTCTTTTTTTGGGTATAAAAATCTATTGAGAACAAAAAATAATTTGCCGAGTTTAAAGAAAAATAACAACAACTTCACTTCACCCTCTCCAAGATATCTCAGACCATACTCCACTATGCCTCTCAAATACTTGAGTACATGTTTTGCTGCTACCTAATGCTCTTGCCTTGGCTCCACCATGAACTGTCTCAAGGTGTTCACTGAAAAACATATATTTAGCTTTGTGTTGACCAAATACATTAAAGCAGCTATCAACTGCATGTACAATGTGGGTCCACCAACTCTGAATTTGAAGTTGTCACCTTCTTTAGATTAATGATCATGGGTGTGGCCATAGGTTTGTTGTCTTCCATTTGAAACCTCTTCAGGATCTGAGCTGCATACTTACCTTGCCTAAGGAAAATCTCCCCCGTTCTTTGCCAAACCTCTAATCGAAGAAGTAATGCATCATGCTGTTGTCCTCCATCTCGAACTTAGTTGCCATGTTTTCTTTGCACCTGTTAGAAACAAGTCATCTACATACAACACCAAAATGAGTAGACCAGTCTGAACAAATATGTAATATAAGTTAGAGTCAGTGTCGATTTTGGTGATGCCCATACTTTGCAGGTATCCATCGATCATGGAATACCATGCTCTTGGTGCCTACTTGAGTCCATACAAGGCTTTCTTAAGCCTATGCACTTGGGGCTCCTTCTCACCTACCTCAAATCCCTGAGGCTACTCTATGTACACTTCTTCCTCAATGATCCCATTAAGGAAAGTTGTCTTCACATCCATCCGATGTATCCTCCATCCCATAAATGAAACCAAGAACATAACTGCTCTAATGGAAGTGTAGCTCGTGACTAGAGCAAATGTCTCCTTGTAGTCCACTCCCTCTCTTTAGGAGAACCCTCTCGCCACAAACCTCACTTTGAACTTATCAATGATGCGATCTGCTACATGCTTGATCTTGTAGAGCCACTAAGAACTCAACCAATTTCCCTTCTGGTCTTGGCACTATGCCCCAAACATCATTCTTCATGATGGAGGTGTACTCCTCCACCATGGCATCTCGCTATTCCTATTGGTCTGTTGCCTCCTGAAAATTGGAAGGCTTGCAATGTAGAATGTTACTCATCAATGCCATATAGTCGAGAAACTTCTTCAGAGTCTTCCTCAAAGTTTACATCCTTTCTTACTACTGTCTTCCTCTGCTCTGGAATATAGACCCTGTAAGCCTTTGAAGTTTCACTGTAACCCACAAACAAACCCTTCCTGTCGTAGGGCTCCAACTGGGTCCTCTTTTCTATCAGTGCTTGTATATAAACTGGACAACCAAAGATGTAGAAATGACTCACCTCTAGCTTCACACCAATGAATGCCTCCTCTGGTGTTTTGTCCTCCAAGATCTTATGAGGACACCAGTTCTGGATGTAGACCGTTGTGTTACATGCCTCTACACAAAGAAACATGGGCAAGTCTTGGTCATGTATCGTGGCCTTATCAACCCCTATGATGGATTGATTCTTCCTCTTTGCAACCCCATTCTACTGTGGGTTGTACAAAACTATCAACTCCCTCTTGATTCCTTCCTCGTAGAAACTCTTGATTTCCTTGGAGGTATACTTTCCCCCATTGTCCTATTTCAAGACTTTGATCTTCTTCCCTGTTTGGTTTTCAATTAGATCTTTGAACTCCTGAAACTTGCTGAAGACCTCATCCTTGGTCTTTAAGAAGTAGATCCAAGCCTTGCAAGAGAAATCATCAATAAAGGAAACATAATACATTCTTCCTGATATTGATGCTACTGACATTGATCCATAAACATTAGAATGTACTCGGTCTAGAATCCCCGTAGACCTATGCTGATTTCTTGGGACAGAAGCCTTGGCATGCTTGCCAAGCATGCATCCTCTGCATACACTATGCTGCTCAATACAAAACTCTGGAAGACTTGTGACCATCCCCCTCAGAATAAGCAATGCCTTGTGATGCAGGTGCCCCATCCTCTTGTGCCACAACTTGCACAAGTTGTCACTTTTATGCACCAAGACTTGAGCATGTTCACCCTGCAACATGTACACATTACCTTCTCTAACCCTATTGCCTAAGCTGTATCTGGGCTAGATTCCTTTGGTCTGATGAGGACTTGCTGGTTCTTGAACTCCACTGCAAAGCCCTTATCTTCCATAATTGAAATTGAAAGCAAATTCTTCTCGAGACCTGGTACAAACAAGACATTGTCAAAATCTAAAGGATTACCTAACTTGAGCTGGAAGGGAATATTACGAATTCCTGCTACTGGGTACTTGGCATCATCACCAAGCTCAACCTGTACTCTTGAGTCCTACTTATCAAATGATCCTTTATGGCATCCAAGATCATTTGCTTGGCCTTCACTTCTCTCTTGTTGTGAGCTACTAACTGTTACAGATTTGAAAGCAGAGTCAACATCCTTGACAATATGCCAAAGATCATTCTCTTCTAGTAAGAGGGTAATCCTCACCTTCCATGATAAGAAATTCGAGGCACCATCTAATCTGTCCTCAAACCTAAGGCTAGCTAATGCCATTTCTGAGATCCACTGCATGAACTCCCCAATCTGAAAATAAAACTTTGAAAGCCTCTAACTATTGGTTCTTCTTTCCTACAGTTGATTTACCATTGCAATCCTAGAGAATCTCAATCAGAGAAATATGCTCTGATACGATGTGAAAAATCCAAGCCCTAGATGACTAAAGTCTTGGTGATCTCAATCAAACAAGTAGATTGCTGAATTTAATTATTTCAGAAATAAATTTCAGACCATAGTGTCAATTACACAATAGTTGGAAATTAAATAGCCGAAGCAAAAATATCAATTTCACATAACATAGGTAATTACTTCTTCAAAACTAGCTTTTCATTCCTTCGAAAAACTTATAAGGATGCCTCCACAATCTGCTTAAAAAGCAACATTGTATGGATACCAAAAAACACCCTGAACTGAGTGGAACAACCTGCTGGAAGAGTACAATATACTGTACGACCTGTCCATATGGACTGTACGGAGGCCTGTATGGTCCTGTCTGTACGACTACACAGATCTGTATGGTCCTGTCTATACGACTGCACAAATCCGTATGGTTCTGTCCGTACAACAGTATGAAATTATTCTGTACGTTGTACAGAACTATGCAGATCTCTGTACGACACTACTCGTTGCCTGGAAATGCCTCTTTCTTGGCTAACTTCTCTCTCTCCCTCTCTGTCGCTCAACCTACTCAATTGCTTGAGTGTTCTTTTGTCTTTGGACTATCTATCTTGACCTGTCTTTATAGTTTTAGTTGAGACCAAAACCCTAATCCATTTTTGAGATTACTCCTAGTCTAAGTTATGCATGTATGAAACACACTTTTTAGATTCAACTGCTAAAAATAAGACACTCACTTTTTAACTAAAGTGAATTACAAAATAGAATTTACTTTTCAAAAATAGAATTACTTTTCGAAAATATCTCAAACTACTTCTCACACTTTCACACATAATCTGTGCGGAAGTTCTTGTCGAGCTATGATTCTCAACAAAACCCTCTTAGGAACCTGAAAGAAATGTCTCAACTGGAGGTGCCTAGAAGAGCCATCACTTGCCGATGACAAGGAGGAGGGGAAGTTGCTAACCTCTAATTCTGTATTGACAATCGATGGATCTCTCCTACCATCCAAGGCCAAAGTGGAGAAACCCTTGTTGGATGATTGTCCTAATGAACTGGACAATCTGGAAATACTGGAAGATTTGGATACAACATGCTGCCTGGAACAGGCTGCTCTTTGTTGAGATCAAATGAGTGTGAAGGAGGGAGTTTGTTGTGAATGGAAGAACTGTCTCGAGCTTGGAGCTAACACTATTGCAAAGGTTTGCTGCTCTTTGTTGAGATCTAAATGAGTGTGAAGGAGGGAGTTTGTTGTGAACGAAAGAGTTGTCTTCAACCTAGACCTAACATTGTTGCAAAGGTCTCATGGGTGGAGGTATCCCTAAGGTCTCATTAATTTGGAAACTGAGGTGATGGAACTACTCTTTGCCTTTCTTTTGGTGCCTGTGTGTGAGCACCAGGAAGAAGGAGGTGATCATCCTAGTAGTGTTTGGTGGTGTGGGTGGTCTAAGCAGAGACGATTGAAACTCAAAAGCCTCCCTCATGTATAAAGACAAGCATTGTTGGTCCAGGTATTTGAAGATGGAGAGGGAGTTTTGGGACTCCTTGGAAAGGTAGTGGAATAGACCTCAGATTTTAATAGACAGGGCTTCAAAAAATGAAATGCTCTTTTGTCTATCTCATGTAGAGGTAGCAAAGTCGACAAGTCCTATCTGCTCACGAAATATGGTGATCAACTTCTGCCCAAAGTTGATGAGAACCAACTCAGAATTGGTCGAGAGGGATCTTGAGGGCATGCATCTAATGGTGAAGAGTATAGGCTGGTCTGATAATGAGTTCATCTCTCATCTCCATGAAATGCTTTGCATAGAAGGCCATCTTGGGCTTGAGCTTGTGGGGTGGATCTACCCAAGTGACCTGAATGTACTGTCTATAAATGTCCTCGCTAATGATCACGTTCAACTCTTGCTTGTTAGGTAGGAGATGGCCATGGGCATCCAAGAAGTATCTAAATGGGGGGAACTTGTACATCAAGATGCCTACTGATTGTAATAGGCGTGTAACCTCAACAAACCAATAATGGTCTCGTCAGGAGGACATTGTAGAGGCAATGGCCATGGTCTCCGAGGAGTGGTATGTAAGGTAAGGCTACTGGTCTCTATCGACAGTAGAATCAATGAAGCTCTAGACTCGATGAAGTAGGGAAACCAGTGCCAAGATGGCCTCGATTCGAAAATGGTGGCTTACAAAGTCGTCTTGGACAATGTGTTGGAGAATAATCCTCTTGCAATGGATGATGCGATAGAGAAATAGAACTTGAACCCTTTGTCCTAACTTAGCCCTCTATCAAACTTGGTTCCCCTACCTCGGAGTTGTACAAAACTATGTGTTTGATAATGTTGTCTAGAAGCTCCATCTTGGACTGAATGTCCCGAAAGTGGTGTTGAAAACACTGTCAGTCTAGAAGGGCTAGGAAACCATATCCCTTGTTGATCCGAGGCTGGAGAGCTGGTCTCAAACTAAACCGGGGCTGAGAAAACTAAATACTCAAGTAGGTATAGGCAATGGTTATCTCAATCTCCTTGCCTTGAAAGTAAAAATGGAACTCCGACAGGACACTATTTGAGCCATTGAAGATTAACCTTAGTTTTATCAAGGTTGACCATCAACCGACAAAGATCCCAAAACTTGGCTAAGTCATCTAGCTGTCTCTGGAGACACTCTGGAGTGGAAGCTAGGAGGACCACATTATCGATGAAGAGTGGGTTGGGTATCAAGACATGGTGAAAGAGTCATCCATCCCTAGGTTGGATATGCTCCCGTAGAAAGGATTCCAACTCATCTATGTATATCTTGAACAAAGTGGGTGAGAGAAGACATCCTTGCTTCACCTCAATGGTACTCTTAATAAAATTTGACAGACCATGCAGTGTGTGGAGGTGGCCTAGTATAGATTCAGATTCATAGAGATGCATAATAACAGTGAGGAGAGTCTTCGAGATGCCAATGTCTTCGAGTCTCTGGAACAAGGCCTCCCTCATAATTGAGTCAAACACCTTTCTAAAGTTGACAAAACAACATAATACTTTCGAAGAGTGGTGTTTCGCCCAATGTTTTAAAACTCGGATTTGGACTCGAAATTGGCTGAGGGTCAACTTGGACTTTGACTAGGACTAGTTTGAATTTAATGACTCAGTTTACTAAAAAATACATAAAATATGACTAGTTTGAATTTAATGACTCAGTTTACTAAAAAATACATAAAATATTAAAATTTTATTGAAAAAATTATTTTAAAGATTCCAAACCATGATTTCAAACCATTAGAGACAAAATATGCAAAGTCTACTCATGTATGTACCATGTAAGGCTGAATATATTAAAATGGCATCGAGTGCAATACATATGTAAAATAAAACATATAATTAACGAGGCCTTAAATGACCTCTACAGTCCAAAAAACAAGAAGCTGCGAGCTACTGGCTTACTACATATCACTGATCAACATGATAAATCATCGAACTCATCACTACTGTTGAAAATGGGACCCTCGACATCAACATTTGGCTCTGAGTCCTTGGACATCTCAGGGACATCTGCAATTGCAGTAGTAGTACTAGTAGAAGCAGGGGCTGCATGGCTAGTTTGGGTAGTGCCACTACCTGCCATGTCTAGATCCACTCCTACATCGCCTACTACTAGTGCATCCACATGCAAATCCCTTAATCCATGTGCTCTGAGACTGTGATAGGTCGACTTGGTTTGACTTGTCCCAGTTGGACTAGTTTGGTATTGAATTGGCCAAGTTGATGTATGACTTGGTCGATTTAGTACCAAACCGGTCACCCGAATTGTTTTGAAGATCTAGTCGGTTTGATAGGGGGTCAACTTGTTCGAATTCAAGTCTAAGTTGACTGAGTTTTAAGATAGGGGGTCAACTTGTTCGAATTCAAGTCTAAGTTGACTGAGTTTTAAAAAATTGGTCTCGCTTTCTCTATGATGACTCTAAAGGTGAGAATGTGGCTAATGGTGTGGTATTGAGGTCGGAAACCTACTTGGCTCGAAAATGTCCGTCATCAAGTATCTCTGATAGTCTTCGATGGAGGGTAGTGGTGTATAGCTTGGAGAAAGTGTGGCCCTCCATGATAGTGCGATCATTATTCGAGATCAACATTGGACCTCGATTTGTGGATAGGGTGGTTAGTATGGTGGGACTATGCATGTGAAAATTCAGAGCAAACCACAGTTAAATAGATCAGTGATGTACTAGACCAATGGTTGGATGCCATGCTTGAGAAACTCTGCCTGGAAACCCTCATCTACTGCTTTGTTGGTGTTCATCTCCTATATCGCTTGTCATATATTTGAGTCCAATGACATGTGACAAGAAGATGGGGTGAGGTGACTTAGATAAGGGGTTGTCTGGGGGGACATCATATAGGGTGGTCATATGGGTAAACATGGACCGAGGGTCAAAGTTAGGGGGGTAAAGTTTAAACTATAATGACGGGGGAAGAGAGTGTGCCAAAAAGGTTTTGGGAGAGTGACGAAGTGCTGTAGGCAATTCTCATCTCTGTTGATCGAGAATAAAATGTTTCTTGTGCTGGAAGAAATAATAGTAGGTTTTTTGGAGTTTGGGAAAAGAGGCAAGATCATGTAGGAGATCGTTGCAGAGCTGAGAATGGTATGATTTGCATTCTTCATTGTACCATCAGTTCATTGGGTCGGATCCAAGTTATGGGGAGTGAGAGGGGGCTTTGGTCATGTGGGGGTAGTGGTTAAGTGTTGCTTCCTAAATAGCTGAAGAGAGGAAGGCATATTTGGAGGAAGT
>CBVK0101519064.1:0-10161 GCA_900067695.1 Picea abies
ACTAGATGGAAGCTACAACTCCCTGTGTTCAAGCACCCACTTGAAACTCTTAGGACACCAATCCTCTCTAGAACCTCACTAACGCCTTGAAATATAAGTCTTTTCTTACTGGACTTTATTACAGTGATACAATGTTTGTCAATGGCTTACCATTCTCATCATTGTTATGCTACACTGCTCTGCTCACATCAGTGTCTTCTAGCTCTCATTCTTCTTTGGGATTTTTGTTCTTCTTCTCTGTCTCTGATCGCACACCTCGACTTCCTCTTCCTCTCTCAGATATGCATTTTTTATCTATGTGCTATGTGTCTTCTGTGCGTTTCAACTGTTGCACACAACCTGCTTTTACCTGCATGAAATAACTCTCAACAGAAACAACCCCTTCTTCTCTATTCTACGTATATTTATAATGCCAATTCCTCTGCCAGATCATACACCTAAATCTTCATCCCCTCTGGTGATTACGCTGAGTATGTTCTTCCTCCATGGTTGTTATGCTTAGACTATTCATCATTAGTGGTCGTTCCTAAGATTCTTTGGCTTCTCTGGCAGCTACAGTCTTCGATGATTTTCCATCTGTCAATCGTCTCTATGATGAGTCTTCATTCCACTAGAAATTACCTCAAGACTCTTCATCTCCTCTGGCAATCACCCTGAGATTCTTTGAATTCTTTGGTAGATGCAATCAGTCATTTTCTATGGTTACAATTAGTCCGTCTCTAGCAGTTACTGATAGAAACTCAGTGTGCTCATCCCTTTCGCGCTTTTTCCCTTCCTGAGAAAAAATACATAGTGGGCACTGGCTCTTTTGGCTAATATCATTCCTTTCACATGACCATCAATAGTGACCATATGCCTAACCAATCAGTTGTTTCGTGATTTCATATTTCGGGTGATCGACTGCGAGTCACCTCGATTTTCCCAACTCGAAAAACTCCAAAATGGAGATTAGCAGTGCTAGATCTTTCCCTTATACTTCATCAATGTGACCACTGACTGTGACCACAGCCCTATTCAAAAAGGTATTTCACGATTTTGACGATCTCCATTGTAGAGCCTAACTACATGCTAGCTCCTCCCTTAACCTTCATTAATGTGACCACCAGCTGTGTCTAGGGACCAAGCAAGAGGGCGCATCACGATTTTGCGTATCACAAACTCTTGCAATGAGTTTCCTCGAAACTCCCAACTCCTGAAACTCTGAAATGGAGCTTAGCCGTGCTAGATCCTTCCCTTCTCCTTCATCAATGTGACCACTAGCTGTGACCACAACCCTATTCGAAAAGGTATTTCTTGATTTCGGCAATCTCCATTGCAGAGCCTAGCTACGTGTTAGCTCCTCCCTTGACCTTCATCAATTTGACCACCAACTATGTCCAGGGACCAAGCAAGAGGGTGCGTCATGATTTCACATATTACGATTTCCTACTGTGAGTTGCCTCGAATATCTCAACTCGTGAAACTCTGAAATTCTTCAAATTAGATCAACGATCGAGATTTATCGATGATCCAATGACCCAGATCATTTCACGACTTTGCATATCGCAAGTTCCTACAACTCTCACCTTTGACTTCTTCAGCTCGCGAGTCAGCGAAATGCCGATCTCTCACCACGTGTTCTCTGGATCCAATGACCCACATCATTTTGTGACTTTGCATATCACAAGTTCCTACAACTCTCACCTTTGACTTCTTTAACTCGCGGGTGAGTGAAATGTTTCTCTCTCGCCACGTGTCCTCTGGATCCAACAACCTAGATCGTTTCATGACCTCACATATCACGAGTTTTAGGATGGCTCTTGGCCATTATCCTCTTCTCAGTTATACTAGATCCAATGGTTTCTAGTCCTACATGCTTCGATCCGATGACTGAGGTCTAATATCCTTCTCTGCGTGCTCCTCCTGTCTGCACTCTAATCTAAAGACCATTAGGTATTTGGGATTGGTGATCCAACGACCACTATCTCCCCTCCTCCTGATCTTATGCATTCTCCCAACTTGGAAGAATATCTAAGTGTTCAAAGGTCTCGATCTTTTCTCCTCCTGTGATTCCTTCTCTTGGACCTCGACTGCACTTCTAGAAAGCACAAAGTGCTATCTCTTCTAAGCTTTGATCTCTGCATCCTATGCCTGTAATCATTCCATCGTTGTTGTTGTTCTTACCTGTAAACATGCCATCAATGTGGTTGTTCTTTCCATCAATGAAAAGCACACTCTGCCTGTAAACATGCCAACATAAAACTCATGACTGACATACCTTCAATATGGTAATTATTTTGGTAGATTTATATATTGGTAAAATATGAATTTTTAGTATTATGATTTGGTTTTATTTTCAAAAAATTAATGATCCCTTTGTTGTTACATTATTTTCTACCTCTATCTCTCCCTAACAACTTTGAAAACAATATAAAACAAGTTATATATGATCTTGGAAAATACATGAGGTAAATATTAATAATTTGTATGCAAAATCTTTGTTTCTCAACTTGTCGACATATATTTTAATTTCAATGTATATACATTGTTGTTGAAACCTATGATTTGATTTTTTATATCATGTGTAGGTGGTTTTCATCTAAATAAATCCATAAAGAAGATATAAAATATTGGAGAAGAGAAATTCCATGGCTAATGTGCGAAATGCAAAAGTATGCAAAAGTATCCACCTCCAACATTTTTCAATGCACAAGAACACTTCCTTATACACCAAGTTGAGGAGATTGAAATGTGTGGATTTGTACACTCAAGGTCAATGTGGATGGTGGAGAGGCACTTGAAGTCATTGAATTATTTTGTTAGACAAAGAGCACATCTTGATGGATTTATGGTGGAGGGCTATATGGTATATAAATATTTGGTGTATATTAGTCAATATCTTCCTAAATTATCAACAAAAATTAAGAAGGTGCCTCAAATTTGGGATGCTAATTCCATTAAAATTTTTGAAGGGGAGGTCCTGTTCGGGAAAGGTAGACTGAGGAAATTGAAAGGTAATTGGATGGTAGATATCTATAATACTTTTCATTAATATTGATTTATTTCTATATTTTACTTATTCAAGTTTTATTTAGCTTCCATGATCAATTATTAATATTTATGCTAATTAATATTTTTTATTCTTTTTTCATACAATTGGTCGAGAGTGGGATGCACTACATTTATACATCACAAACAATTCTGATTGGATGAAGGTATGTATAGATCAATGCATACAATGTAAATGTAGGTTATCATGGGAATGGGTGGCTACTTTTCTGAAAGAAGCTCATTGTAATCAAGATATCAATATTACTCAGAGGAAAATTGATTTAGCGTATGGTTTAAAAGATAAAAAAAACAAGCATATTATTCACCCACATCATCCTTTAGTTTTTTTCCAGTATATTAATCTATGTGGTGTGTTTTTTTACATATTTTTCCTAAGTCTAAATATGGTTATTGATTGATAATTCATTTTTTACGTGTCGGGCATATTGCAGTTGACACACCACAAGGCTATGTGGTGCAATGGTAAGAAATTTTGCATCAAAAAGTTGGATGACAAGAAGAAAACCTCTTATTGTGGGATAACTACAGTCTTTCAGGTCACTAATGTTTCCTCAAGAAGTGACATACATCCAACAATATCATAAAATAGATACTATGGTTATTTGGATGATATGATTGAGTGTGAATTTAAATCCTTCAAGTTAGTTATGTTCGAGGTCCAATGGTATAGGTTACAGATGAATGAGCATGATCCATATAGAACTATTACTGAGAATGCCAATGGATTACCATGGTTAATCTAAGGATGTTGAAGCTAGGTACATAAACTTATGTTCTTCCAGGCCAATGTGAGCAAGTATTTTATTCATAGTTTCCATGTAAAGTAGGTTGGTCATACGTCATCAGATATGATCCAAGAGGAAGGCCTGTAAATTATAATGTACCAAAAGAAGATGATATTGAAGAAGAATATGCAGATGATCATGAGGTAGATGTACCGTCATATGAAGAAGTCAAATAATTTGAGCTAGATGTATATGAAAATGTTCTCGATGATGATATTAATGATGATATTATCGAAAATGAATTTGATGATGATGTTGAAATGGAAAATCCTTTCAACATTGATTCTAAACTAGATGATACAAATGTAGACTTGGATGAAGAAGAAGATGATCAATGATATTGTAGAAATGATGAAATATATGAGTTATGTGATTATATATTTTATATGATTTATTCTCTTAAAATTTTTTATTTACATGGTTTAATCATCATTGTCATCATGATTTTGATCATCATAATCAACACTGTCATCCTCCTCCTCCTCCTCATCTTTATTGTCATCATCTTCGTTGTCCTCGTCATCATTGTCATCACCATAATCAACATTGTCGTCATCATCACCATCATCATCATCATAATCATCATCACCATCATCATCGTCTTCGTCTTCGTCATTTTCATGGTCATCATCATCATCATTGTCATTTTCATTGTCATCATCATCCATATTGTCTTTGTCATCATCCCCATTGTCATCATTTCCATTGTCATCATTGTTTCCATTGTCATCACCATTTTCATCACCATCATCATCATCATCATCATCATCATTTCCCTTTTCATCACCATCATCATCATCATCATCATCATCACCACCATCGTCATCACCATTTCCATTGCCATCATCATCGTCATTGCCATCATCATCATCATCATTGTCATCATCATCACCACCGTCATCGTCATCATCATCATCATCATCATCGCCATGGTTATCATAATCATCATCTTCATGATTGTCATAGTCATCATCATTCATCATCATCATCATTGTCATGGTCATCCTCATCATGGTCATCATGATTTTTGTCATCATAATCATCATCATTGTTGTCATCATCGTCATGGTTGTCATCATTATTGTTGTAGCTGTCATCATCATCATCGTCATCATCATCATGGTCATCATCATCGTTGTCATCATTATTGTTGTAGTTTTCATTCATCACCACCACCATCATAATAACGGACATCATCATCGTCATGATCATTATTGTCACAGTTGTCATCTTTATCATCTTCGTCATCATCATGGTTATCATCATCATCATCATAGTGAATGTTGCATTCATCATCATCATCATCGTCATCTCCATGTTCATCATCACTATCATCATCATGATCGTTGTGGTTGTCATCATCATCATCATCGTCATCACCATGGTCATCATCATTGTGATTGTCACATTTTTCACCATCAACATCATCATAATTTTCATGGTCATCATCATTGTCATCATCGTGATTGCCGTAGTCATCATCATTATCATCACCATGGTCATCATTGTCTTCATCATCATAACCAATGCCATCATCATCATCATTGTCATCACCATCATCATCATCATCGTCATCGTCACCATCATCATCATAGTCATCATCATAATCATTGTTCCACCCTTGTCATCACCATTTTCATCATCATCGTCACCATGGTCATCATTGTCATTTTCATTGTGATTATCACAGTCGTCATCATCAACATTGTCATCATCACCATCATCATCATCATTGTTTTCATCACCATTTCATCATCATCATTATCATCATCATCACCATTTCCATTTCCATCATCGTCATCATCATCATCATCATCATCATCATCATCATCATCATTTCCATTTTCATAATCATCATCATTTCCATCACCATTGTCATCAACATGGTCATCATCAGCGTTATCATCATTGTCGTCATCATCGTCATCATCATTGTGGTCATCATCATCATCATCATCATAGACATTGTCATTTCCATTATCATTATCGTCATCATCACCATTGCCATCATCATTGTCATCATCATCATTTTGATATATAATACCAATTGAACATGGAGTTGTGGCATCCATTTCTTTAGTAGGATATCCAATTCCGATGGAACATGGAGTTGTGGCATAGAGCAAGTGGTGCTATAATGTTGAGGTCAACTTGATTTGGTTAAAAATGATGATTGTTGTAAGATAACTCTTTCAAACTTATGACTATAATGTGATAGAAATGAACTACATAATTATATCTATAGTAATTGAGAAAAACAAATAGGTTGGAAATATTAACTTGAACCTTGATCATAGTGGAATAAAAATAATCCTGTTAGTTTTCTAGTGTTGTATATATTTTGGGTGGCTATGCTACATTTGCCACAACTAGGTTCTTGTATGCATTCAACACTATTTTCCAATTATTTATCTTTAGACTATGTGTTCCATAATGACCTCTATTCTCATAATCATAACAAATTATGATCTCCATATTCTTGTTAAATGTGTGTGGTATTGAACAATTGGTTGTCATTGATGTAAACCCTTGGAGAAGTCTAGAATTCCTAGAGAAGTGGTCAAGATTGATGTTGAGGTAGTTGTCATTGATGAAAACAAGAGTGGTTGATGTCAATAGATGTGATGGGTGCATTTGATCAAGTCTTGATGAAATCTGCACGAAGCCCTGAAGGTGTGGTTATGGAACCCAAAGTTGATCAAGGAATTTGAACATGAAGGACAACGTATATGTAGGTAACAATCACGGATGGATAGTTCTTGCCATGCCATTTCCAATGATAGGTGGTACGCCATGTGGTTCCTCATTGTTGAGAATTTATGTGCTCATGAATTTGGAAGCCTTGAAGAATGGTTAAGAAGCCCTAAATAGTTACAAAGTCATTAATTAAAGGAAAAGTGGTTGTAACAAGAAAGCACATGTTGACCCTAAAATTAAGAAAAAGGGTAAAACAGTTGTAACACTAAAATGAGGAAAAAGGGTAAAATAGTTATGACCCTAAAGTTAAAAAAAAGGGTAAACATTTACGACCCTAAAATTAGGAAAACAGGTAAAATAGTTATGACCCTAAAATTAGGAAAAGGGGTAAAAAAAATATTACCCTAAAATTAGGAAAAAAGGGTAAAATAGTTGTAACAAGAAATTAATTAAGGGTAAAGTGGATACAACCAGAAATTAATTAAGGGTAAAGTGGTTGGAAATAAGTTACATGGAAGAGTATAAATACACATCAAGAACATCTCATTCTTACACACAAGTTCATTGAATATCTATCTAGTGAACACTTGATCTATTGGCGAATATGAGGTAAAGTAAAGGGGATGCTTGTTCCAGGTTGCAACAAGGTATGATGACGCATTAAGGTTAATACATATTTAAATGTATGTTTATATGCATGTTTTGAAGGTTATATCTTGGTGATGGTATGCTACATGTTGAGGTATATTTTGGTGATGTTATGGTGCATGATTTATGGGATATCTTTTGGTATATGGTTGAGGCATATCATGAGTGATATGGAAAATGTTTGAGGTACATAGCTTATGGATGTTAGCACATGTTTGGTACATGGTTTAGATGCATATATTGATGAGGTTATGATACAATCTTGGTGATGTTAGTACATGATGAGACACATCTTGGTGATGTTATAGTTCATGGTTTAATGAATGGTTTGGAACATAGTTGAGGCACATATATTGATGATGATATGGTGCATTGTTAGAGGCACTTGTTGGTGATATTGGTACATATTTGGTACATGAATAGAGGCATGCTATGGTGATGTTGGGAATATGGTTTGAGGTATTCTCTTGGTGATCATGGCATGAGTTGTATGCAATTGTGAGTGGACCTAGTTGATGATAAAACAATGGAAATTATAGGTTGATGGTTCAATATTAGTGGTAGTGATAGGTTGGGAGTGGTAGAGATTTTGGTAGTGACAGGTTGGTCTACATTTATATTTCAAGGTGGCATGACAGGACAAGGAAAGGGGGTTGTATCCTCCTTCCAGTTGTAGTTGGTAAATCATGGAGTTGTAGCTTCCTTTAGGTTGGAGCCTGTAAATAGGGGGTTTGAGATTCCTTCCAGGTGTAGCTCAAGAATTTGGAAGTTGGTTCTTCCAATGAATGTAATCTTGGCATATATAAGAAAACATTCAGTGGTTTTCTCCCATTTGGGTTTCCACATAAATTCTGGTGTACTTTGTATATGTGGTTATTTTTTATGCACTGTTGATTTATATTGTTGATGATATATTGAATGCTCATGATAAACTACTAAATACTGTTGATAAATTTGAAGAATACATATTGTGGTTAAAACCAATAAAGTGCTCATATTGATTCACCCCCCCTCTCAATATTCCAATAATCGGTATTAGAGTTGGTTCCTTCATGGAAACAGTTTAACCACTAGAAGGTAGATCATGGAGTACACTGAGATTGGAGTACCACAGTTTGATGGTCATAATGGTTAGATATATGAAATGTGGAGCATAAAAATGTAAGTGTTTTTACAAACCCAGGGATATGTTATTTGGAAATTAGTTGTGACATGGTACACTGCTACAAAGAAACCTCCAAAGACTACAACCAAGAAGGAATTGAAAAGTAACAACAAAATAGCAATGGATTTCATCATGGAGGGAGTATGTGATTCAACAAAAGACAAAGTGGGAAAATTCTCATCAACCAAATAGCTTTGGGATAAGCTATATAATATCTAATCTAAGGGATCTCATCTTATAATAGAGCCAAATCATCTAAATAAGAATAAAGAAGATGGTAAATTTGAACAAGAAGAAAGATGATCATCGTGTCAAACAGATTCAAAAGAAGAAGATTGTGAAGGCATAGTGGATCGTGAGGAAGAACTGTTTAGTTCTTTATATGAACTAAAGAAATGAAGAGAGAACAACAATTCCCTCAAATAAGAATTGATCAAGCTAAGGGAAGGTTTTCAAAACCATGAAGAATCCCAACATATGATTAAGAGCCTAAAAGTCCAATTGGAAGAATCTATAAGGATTGAAGAAACATACAAAATCCATATGGAAGAGAAACAGTGTTTGGAAGTCGAAATAGAAGCACAAAGGAAGGAAGCAGAGAAGAGAGAGAATATTTTGACAAACCATCTCAAGGAAATATATGAGGATTCAAACTAGATTGAAGTAGAATTTAGTCTATAAGAAAGAAGACTTGAAGAATAAATCATCTCCTTGAAGATCAAACTTGAAGAAGCAAAGAGAAAAAAATAAGTCATGAAGATTCAGATGAAAAGGAAAGAAGAAGACTATGAGAATATTGAAGAAGAAGTGGTCACATTAAGATTTAAGGTTTTCAATAACAATAAGAATGTTGAAGAGATAGAAAGTTCCACTCGTCCAGTAGAGAATGTTGAAGATAAATGTTACGGCTCATTGGAAGGGAAAAATGAAGAGAAGCCTAAAAGTTATGCAGAAGTCATCAAAGGTTCTATGAAGAAGGAAGAATGAAAACCCCCAAAGGAGAACATTCCAAAAGTGCAGAAGACTCAAGAAGAATACTACATAAGAGATAGACATCAAAGAAAAACCTATACATTTAGATATCAAAGAAGCTTTAGTCATGATGAAAGAATCAACAAAATATAATACTGTGATCAAACAAGGCATGAATTCAAAAGGACTACATCGGAAAGAAGATAATTCACTTCTAGGTATCAAAGTTTTGTTTACGGTTATTGTTTTAATTGTACTAAATTTGGACATAACATTGTAGATTGCAAAGCATATGGAAGAAATTTTCAAGCAAGAGATGATTATGTGGCCCCACACGATATTGAATGTTACAAATGCCACAATTATGGTCACATAGATTGGAATTGTAGAAGCGTGATAGAGCCCTTCATGAAGGAAAACATTGATATCAGATACAAGAAGTTTTGGAGAAGAAAAGAGAGACACAAAGAGTATATTAATGAAGAATATGTCCCATAAATTGAAGGATTTGCAGTAGTACGAGAAGGATAAGAAAATAAATTAAAATAAGAAAATGTCTCAGAGATCGTATTGTTAGAATCCATAGAGAAGGTAAATGAAGAACACATTCTAGATATATCACTCTCAAGATATGTAGTAGTTCAAGGTCATGGTGAATCTATAGGAAGAATCTAGGAAGAGGATGAAATGAAATATGTTTGAGTTTAGAAATATGATGAATCTATAGACGAAGAATAAGATTAATTCACACTAGGGAAGATTCCTCCATTGTTATGATCCATACAGATTGGATACCTGTTAAGCCCTAAATAGTGGCTCATTACCCCTTAATTGGGGCATATT
>CBVK0101519067.1:0-14510 GCA_900067695.1 Picea abies
TTATGTTTTCATTTTTCTATTAGGAAGCATGCATTCATCATTTAATTTACCATTAATATATCTATATAATTAGGACTAAAGAGAGATTAAGGTGATGGCGAACCAACATAGGGGAAAAGTAATGTTTTACAAAATGAATAAAGAGGATTTACGGGGAGGGCTGGCGATTTAGTAAATGTGAACTACACAAGTAAAGGAATATGGATACTGGAAGATCAAGGCGATGGAGGATAGTTTAATTAAGTAGACGAGGATAGAGAGGGGGTGATGGTCCGAGTTTTGTTTTCTCCCCTTTTTTGAATTTTCATTTGTTAAGGCCACACTAAAATTTCCCCCCAGTTTCTAGAAGATCTTAGGCTTAGGGTTTAGATTCTGAGCTAGGCGACGATTGGTTAAGGGTAATGCTTAAGGTTTTATTTAGGTGCTGAAGACTTAGGGTTGATTAGGCTGACTCCATCAACCACCCTTACTGCGACGTGCCCTTCAGGTCGCACCACGTGCGCCAAGGGTGCCACTCGCCTCTGGAATTTCTTTTGGCGACGTGCCCTTCAGGATGCACCACGTGCTCCAAGGGTGCCACTCGCTGACTAAGTTTCTTTTGTGTGACATGCCCTTCAGGATGCAGCACGTGCTGCAAGGGTGCCACTCGCTGACTGAACTGATTGGTAAACCTCTATAACCCCTGGAGTCAATACTCCGCCAGGTGAACTAGTAGGAGACTAAAGGCTCTAAGGAATAAGGCCCCCGCCTTATTGCACGCCCTTTAGAATCATCGTGAGTGACTGTCACAGTCAGCCCTCATGGCATCGTGGGTCCTCTCGAACTAGGTAATCATTAACCTATAGTTTGAGCCACGGCGGGAGTGCTAGCAGGCGGTGGCAGGGCTGTTGTCCACCCCTCTCCCTCAACCTCTCTACAATCATGTGTGGCTCCTTTACTCCATATGTGAGTCAAGTCGGCAAGCTATCGTCAGCCTGCATCACCAATAATCATGTCATAAATGTCGACATCAAATCATCTATAACCCCTGGAGTCAACACTCCACCAGGTGAACTTGTAGGAGACTAAGGGTTCTAAGGAATAAGGCCCCCGCCTTATTGCACGCCCCTTAGAATTATTGTGAGCGACTGTCGCAGTCTTCCCTCACGACATCGTGGATCCTCTCGAACTAGGTAATCGTTAACCTACATTTCGAGCCACGACGAGAGTGCTAGCAGGCGGTGGCAGGGCTGCTGTCCACCCCACTCCCTCAACCTTTCTGCAAATCCTGCGTGGCCCCTTTACTCCATATGTGAGTCTGGTAAACAAAAAATGTCAACAACAAATCATCAAATCGAATGAAACATCATAGTAAACATATCACCCAAAAGTACACTCCCTGACTCGTTCTGGATTCCAAGGGGGTTCTACCGATGCCTCTGCATCCTCAAGGTCAAAAACCCTGCACACTCAATAAAACTGAGTCAATAGCACCTGTCTACATCAAATAGTAACACATCATGTCATCTATCAATCGCATCATAATCAAGTATAAATGGTCTAACATCATAAAAGTCTAGATCACTTGCGAGTAAGTGTCCTCAAATAATAAGTGTTCTTAGTGCGCCAGAGCGGGATGTTACATACACCCCCTCTTGGTCTAAACTTCATCCCGAATTTTCTCAATATAAAGGTAGAAATAAAGTATCACAGTATCATAAGTCTATCTATCAACAAAAATGGAAACTGCTGATGCATATCATATGCGTCCTCCCAGGTCGCCAAGTGTGGACTATAATTGTCCCACTGGACCTTGACCTGATCTACCATTCGATGTCATAACTGTCGAACGCGATGATATAAGATGCGGACCGGCTCAGCCATGAGAAATCCCTCGTCTGATACCTACAAGGAACTCAGGTCAATCACATGTGTAGGATCACTAATATAATGTCGCAAAACAGATACATGAACAACATCGTGCATACGCCTCAAAGAATCAGGCAAGGCTAGTCAATAGGCCATGGACTCCTTTCTCTCCACAATCTCGAAGGGTCCCATGAACCTAGAAGAGAGTTTATCTCCCTTTCCAAACTTGATCGAACTCTTATCTGGTTTAACTCGCAAGAAGACTTGATCGTCGACCTCGTAACAATGGTTGACTCGGTGCGCATCGGCATAACTCTTCTGTCAATCCTGCGCTTCTTTAATCCTTTGTATTATGGTTTGCATCTGCTCTTCCAATTCTTGGATCGCTTCTGGTCCCACCAGGACCCTATTCTCAAGCCGATCCCAACTCAAGGGCGTCCGACATGGTCACCCATAAAGAAACTCAAAAGGCGCCATCTTAATGGTGCTCTGGTAACTGTTGTTGTAAGCGAACTCTACTAGAGGCAAGAATTCCTCCCAATGCTTTTGTTGGTCCATTACGTACATGCACAACATGTCTTCCAAGGTTTGGTTCATTCATTCGGTCTTTCCATCAGTCTCTGGGTGATACGCAGTACTAAAATTAAGTTGGGTTCCCAATGCCTCTTGGAAACTCGTCCAAAATCATCCAGTAAACATCGATCCTCGATCGGATATAATCAGTTTTTTTATATTTTTTAGGCATGCCACGTAGCCACACAATCTCACTGATGAAAACTCTCACTATGTCAGGTGCCTGATACGTCGTACGCACAGGAATAAAGTGAGCACTCTTCGTCAGAGTGTCTACTACTACAAAAATCGAGTGATGTCTCCTTGCTGTCAGTGGCAATCCAACAATAAAATCCATCGAAATAACTTCCCACTTCGATTCCAGAATGCCATGTGGTTGAAGTAATCCTGTCAGGTGTCTATGTTCAGCCTTTACCTGCTGACACTCTAGACATCTAGCCACAAAGTTGACTATGTCAGCCTTCATTCCCTTCCAGATGAATAAGGGTTTAAGGTCTGCCCTCATCTTCGTAACTCCTGGGTGAACCATGTAAACTTCTCTATGAGCCTCGCTCAGGATCAGCATCCTCAACTCGTCATTAGGCGGTACTTAAATCCAACCTCTAAACCTCAATAACCCATCGTTATCCAATAAATATCCCTTATAACGTGGTACCATCATTGTGTTTTGTCCGATAAAATCCTTGACTTCCTTGTACCATTCATCGTCACGCTGCAAAGTGAGAATCTTCTCTTGTAGATTCGTCTGAAGAGGTGACACCGAAAATATGTGCGGCCTCCAACTCAAATCCTCCACCACTTGGTCCACTGTTCCCTTTATGTAAGTAATCTCGAAGTCGTACTTGCTAAGCAATTCCGACCAACGTCGTCGTTGCGCGTTCAGGTTGCTTTGCGTGAAAGTGTGTTGTAGTCCACAATGATCGGTCTTTAATTAAGATTTTCATCCAACAAGGTAGTGTCTCCAAACCTTCAAGGCTTATATGATGGCTAATAACTGCAAATCGTGTGTCACGTAGTTCTCCTCAAGTCTTCTCAGCTTCCCTGAAAAGTAATCACTCACTCGTCCGTCTTGCATCAAGACTCCACCTAATCCTTCCTTGGATGCGTCAGTGCATACCAAGAAGTCCGCATCCATGTCAGGGACCTTTAGTATCGGCATTGTCTTCAACAAATACTTAAGCCTCTGAAATGCTTCCGCGCATTTCTCGGTCCAACCAACTTCTTGTTTTTCTTCTGCAATTATGTGATCGGATTTGCTATCTTCGTGAATCCCTCAACAAACCGTCGATAGTATCCGGCTAAACCCATAAAACTATGCACTTTTGTGACATTTGTCGCGTAGGCCATTCCATAATAGCTTCAACCTTGGCTGGATCCACGGCGATACCCTTGCCGGAGATAACATGCCCTATGTAGTGAATCCTTGATTGAATAAAAAAAAACATTTGGACAACTTCCCATACAATTTGTGCTCTCGTAGACCCTGAAGTGCCAAGAACAAGTGCTCGTCATGCTCCTCTATCGTTCGAGAGTAGATCAAGATATCATCAATGACTTCTTGGATGGACTTTTCCAAGTACTCGTGGAACACCCCGTTCATCAAACTCATGACTACCCCTGGGGCGTTTGTCAGTCCAAAAGGAAAAACAATAAACTTGTAATGTCTGAATCTCGTCTTAAAGGCAGTCTTTAGGGATGTCATCCTGCTTGATCCGTAACTGGTGATTCCATGATCGCAAATCGATCTTAGAGAACACCATCGCACCCTTCATTTGATCGAATAGATCAACAATTCTTGGTAAGGGATATTGATTCTTGATCGTAGCCTTATTCAGTTGATGCTAGTCAATGCAAAGCCTCCACGGTTCGTCCTTCTTTCATATGAAAATAACTGGTGCACCCCACGGTGACACACTAGGACGTATCAGTCCCAGGTCCAACATCTCCTTCAGTTGCATTTTCAACTCTTGCAACTCTGGGGTCGACATCCGATAAGGTGTTCTTTCTATTGGTTCGGTCCCAGTCTCAGGTCTATGGTAAACTCCAGTTCCCTTTCCAGCGGCATCCTAGGAAAATCCTCTGGAAAGACGTACGCAACTCCTTCACCACCGGGAGGTGTTCTATACCTTCCGCTACTCCCTTCTCGTTTAGCGTGAGGATAGCCTAAAGTTTGCACCCCTTGCGCATACTCTTCCATAATTGTAAGGAAGAGACAAACTGTAGGGAAACTCCCTGGTTCCTTCCTACGATCACATGTCTTTGTCCTTCATCGTCAACCAAGCTCAACCATTTCATCTTACAGTTGAGTATCACCTCATGCGTTTCCAACCAATCCATACCGATCACGATGTCATAAGATCCATGATCATGACGTACAATTTGAACCTCGTGACAAACTCTCCCTGGTTAAGGGTACAGCCCATAACCTTTCCTCCAACCTTGTGTTTGGATCCCAAAGGCCTCTCTATGAAGCTAAACTCGTCCTGAACCACTACCTTCTAGACGACATCATGCAAGGTATGAGGCATCAAACATTTAAACCTTTGCACGCAGGCTGTCGTTAAGGCCCAACCTGAACCTAATGACCTTAACTTCTCAAGGTTAAGGTGCGGAGCTTACTAGAGCGACGCCATAAAATGTGCCTCGTACTCGAGCACCTTACGATCTCCCTATCGTAAAGCGTTGAACTCATTAAGATGATGCTCAATGAATTCCTCTGAAAGGTACCTCTCTCGGAAGCGTTCCTCGAACAGTTCCCATGACATGTCTTCAATGGCCATGTTCAGCTGTGGCAGGAGCGTCTTCCACCATAGAAAAGCACTCCCCATTCAGTTGAAACATCGCCATGTGGACCTTCACGTTGGAGGTATAATCGCGAAGTGTGAAGCACATCGCCATATTCTCCAACCATGCCTTGGCAGCTGCACCATTCGGGGCACCAAAGAACTCGGGAAATTTTACCTTCTCGAGTTCACAGTGAAAGCTACCTGTAATAATTGTAAGTGAATTGTGCTTGTGGTAGAATGTGATCCCATTGAATGTGGTGTTCATTCACTAAGCTCCTCAACAAATCTCCCAAGCTCCTATTTACGACCTCTGTCTTCCCATCCGTCTGAGTATGATACAATGAGCTAAAAGAAAACTTGTCTCGAACTTCTTCCATAAGGTCCTCTAGAAATGTCCCAGGAACTTGGTATCTTGATCAAAAATGATACTCCTTGGAAAGCCGTGAGGTCTGACAACTTCCTTGAAAAAGAGGTCCGCAATATGAGTTGCATCACTGGTTTTCTGGCATGGTATGAAATGTGCCATTTTTGAAAATTTGTCAACTACCACAAAGATCAAATCATATCCTCTTTGTGTCCTTTCCATTCCCAATACAAAATCCATACTCACTGCGTCCCATGGCCTTTCAGGTATGGATAATGGTTTGTATAACCCTGTGTTCTGCCTCTTTCCTTTCGTATGCTGACAAATTCTGCACCTGTTGACAAATTTCTTAACATCTGTTCTCATCCTTGGACAAAAATATGAGCCATTCAACTTTGAGAACATCTTTTCATGACTGAAATTTCCAGCTAATCCTCCACTGTGGTTTTCCTTCAGCAAATTCTCCCTCATGGAGCATTTTGGAATACATAGTTGATTTCCCTTGAACAATAATCCATCTTGGATCACGTATTCAATCCATTGGCTTATATCCCTGAGAATTGGATTATCAGATGCCTCATATGCCTCCTTGAAGTCTGTATCATCCCTATACATTTCTTTAAGGTTATCAAAACCCAAAGTCTTGACTCTGAATTCCTGCATAAGCAAATATTTCCTTCTCAAAGAATCATCAACTTTGTTAGCAGTTCCCGAAATATGCTTAATCACAAAAGTAAAATTATGCATGTATTCAACCCATTTAACACATTTTTTATTCAACTTCTCCTGTTGAGTCACAAATTATAAAGCGTGATTATTGTTGTACAAAACAAACTCCTTGGGAACCAAATAATGTCTCCATTTCTTCAGCGCTTGTATGACTGCATAAAATTATTTGTCATATGTGGAGTACTTAATCTTCACTTCATTCAGTTTTTCACTAAAATATGTGATTGTCTTGTCATCTTGGCTCAAGACTGCTCCAATTGCAAATTCACTCGCGTCACACCTAACCTGGAATGTCTTGCTAAAATCCAGCAAAACCAAAATTGGTTTCTCAATGATCTTCTTCTTCAGCAGATTGAAACTCTTTTCTCCTTCCTCTATCCAGTGAAAAGATTTATGTATTTTCTTCACTGTATCCATCATTGGTGCACTAATTCCACTGAAGTTTCCGATGAATTTCCTGTAGAATCTAGCCAAACCATGGAAGCTTTGAACTTCAAACATGCTCTTCGATGATAGCCAATTCTTAATCGCCTTTATCTTTTCCAGATCCATCTTTAGTTCATTTGCAGAGATAACAAAACCCAAATAAATGAGTTATGTCCTCATAAATGATGATTTATTCATATTGATCAACAATTTCTCCTGTTGTAATCTCCTCATTACTAAAGCTAAATTCTTTAAGTGTTCTTCTTTTGCTTTGCTAAAAATTAATATATCATCAAGATATATAATGATGAATTTCGCAATGAAATCCTCCAGGACTTCGTTCATCAACCTCATGAAAGTACTAGGTGCATTCGTTAAGACAAATGGAATGACAAGCCATTCATATATGCCCTCATTCTTATTGAATGTTGTCTTCCATTCATCACCTTCTCTCATTATAATTTGATGATACCCATTTTTCAAATCAATGTTTGAAAAAAATCTTTCTCCACTCAAGCAATCCATCAATTCGTCCATCCCTAGTAATGGAAATCTATATTTGATGGTAATCTTATTGATTTCCCTTCAGTCTGTACACATTCTCCAACCTCCATCTTTCTTTGGGCTGAGCATTGTCGAAACAACACATGGACTCAAGCTTTCTCGAATCAATCCCTTCTCCATTAAGTCCTGAACCTATCTCTTAACTTCTTCATTTTACTATGGCGTCATCCTATACATGACCTTGTTTGGAAAACTAGCTTCAGGTATAAGATCAATATGATGACTTATACTCCTGATAGGTGGCAATGAATAAGGTAGTTCATCCACCACTATATCAGCAAATTCTCCCAGCAACTCCTGGATTTCTTCTATTAAATCATCTATCCTTGTACTGGTCAAAACAATTCTAGGATTCCTAACCACGATAAATTGTGTGTCTTCCTTCTTCTTAATGTCATTAAGAAGTTTCTTCCCACTCATAAGAAGTAAAGTGTTTCTCATCTCTGTTTTCACCTCTTGGTTTGTAATCGACAACAACATGTGAGTCCTACCATTTTTCTTCAGGGTGTACATGTTCTTTCTCCCATCATGAACTACATTTTTGTCATATTGCCATGGTCTACCCAACAATAGATGACAAACATCCATAGGAATGACATCACATAATATTTCATCTTTATATCCTCCTATTTGAAATTCAACTAAACATTGTTTAGTGACATCTACCTGATATCCTTTTTGTAGCCACGAAACTCTGTATGGGATTGGATGTACAACAGTCTCGAGCTCCATCTTTTCTACCATATCTATAGATACGATATTGTTTTTTCTATCACTATCCACTATGACCTTGCATACTCTATCCTTAATTTTGCAAGCAGTCCTAAATAGACTATTTCCTTGGGTTGGGTTCTCTGCCTCCTTCTCTGGCTTCAAGAGAACTTTCCTCATCATCAAAGATCTTTCACCCTCATCGTCTTATGCCTCAACATTCCATCCTTATGCTTCGAAAATGTGTGTTTCACCACCATATTTCTTCTTATCTGGACACTCATAGGATTTATTTATGATTTTTTCACAGACAAAGCATTTCACTTCACCTCCTCTACCTCTTCATCTTCCTCTGGCTCGAGGAAAAGTATTTCTATCAGCATATTTCCTTCCTTGTGAGCTTCCTCCTCTCTCAAGTTGAGTTTTAGGTTTCTTTCCCTCTTCTTTAGGTCTCTGAGTTATGTCTTAGGGAATTGTTTTGCCTCTGGCTTGACTTCTAACTTGACCTCTTTGACCTTACTTCTGCCTCAACTTCTCTTAAGCTTTCAGAGATATCTGATAGGAATCTTCCACATTTCAAATGGTCACCATTCTCATCTCATGTTGAATGTCATATCGTGGACCATTCATGTACTTGAAAACTTTTTCATCATCGCCTTCCCGATGACCTGCTTTGATGTTTATCCTGTAGAATTATTCAGTGTATTCTTTCACTGACATTAGCTTCTGTCTCAAATTTTGCATTCTACGAAATAGAGTGATTTGATAATCCATGGGTATAAATTTGACTTTCATCTTTGCAACATTTCTATCCCAGCTTTTGATTTTCTGCTTGCCCTTGTAGCGTCTGTCAGCCTGTAGTTCATACCACCATGGTGTTGCATGCCCTTTAAGTCTGGTAAAAACATGTTTGACCTTCTTATCTTCCTCGACATCCTCATAGTCGAAGTATTTGTCTAGAGCTCTAATCTAGTCTAGAAGTTCTTCAACACCCAAGTTTCTCTCATACACTGGAATGTCCATTTTTTCTCTAGCACCTATCCTTGCAACAACCCTGAATAGGCATTCATATGTAGCATCTTCGACTGCAACTTCTTCTCCTTCATTTCCATCTTCATTTTCACTTTCAGCCTCATTGATATCCCCAGCATCGATTGTGCACCTTTGTGTCGTCTCCATAGAATCAAGTCTGGCACGTAACTCATGCATTTCTCTTTTCACTGCTGGATCAGGCATTGGCCTATCTCTTCTTCTCGGCAGCATGGTTGATTTTTTTTTTCTCTTTTCTCTCTGCTACAGAAAGAAAAGAATTTTTTCTGGGCTCTGATACCACTTGATAACGTAGACCTCGAGCCTTTGTCCGAGATCCGCACATGATCCTTCTAATTTATCCTCGAGTCGAAGCAGCTCCCTCAGATCCCTATTGGAACCTTGAATTACACAATCCACAATTCCTTCATGAATCCCACTCTACACAACTTAACACCAGGTGTGAGCCTTACGTCTCCATGCAACCACAACCCGAGCCTTAGCACAAGCGCCTTTTGTGACTCACGATCTCGTGAGTTTCTGAATTGAAGACCCTCGACTCCAAACTTTCGATACCCGAGATGGGATACGGGTATGGATCCTTCCTCGCTAGTTCCTCCACAAGTAATCACTGGCTAGGGCCCAACTCTAGCACCCCTTGCAACTCACAAGTTTGGGGGTTGGAGTGTTAATCCCTTGTGCTCCTCCTTTGCAAATCCCCAAGGCATGATAAGTCAACAATGGGTTGACTCCTTCCCAGGTGATGCGTGTCCCCCACCTTTCACCGACTTCCATATTTTCTGTACACTCTATGTTTGTGCTATCTGTCAACCATGTGGTCCCCACCTAATAGACGTGACACATGTTTGCCTGAGTCCTCGGCGCTCATCACTTCGTGACTTCGCAGTCAAAAATAAATTCTTCCAACGACCGAACTCCCTATACACGATACATCGCGAAGGTTCTAATACAATAGTTCTCCCATGATTTGGATCCAATGGTCTGGATCTCCTTCCCTGCTCCTTGCAACTTGAAACTTCATGAAACCAAGAAATTTCATCTTCCCTCCAAACTCACGAACCTCAAGTTCGCAAAATGATCCAACAATGTGGGTTGAAATGAGATCAATGACTCATATCAAACCACGATCAACGGTTCACGTCAATTCTTGATATCAGGGTGGAATATTCATCCAATTCCTAACCACCTTACAGATCCTCTGGATCTTATGGTCCTTTCCATTTCACGAGCTCTCCACGAAGAATTTCGACCACTCGATTCACTCCTCAATGGTTTCTTCCCAATGATTGATTGGTCCCCCTCCTGAACTTAATTTCTATGAGATGGTCTTGATTCCCATATCCCTTTGAACACTTCAAAGGTGTTATCCTTCTTGAGCTTTCACTTTTATACTCAAGCTTCCCAAAAGGATCCTTGCATGAAATCCTTGTGGAAAACCTTCAAACAACCTCGGTTATTTGAGTCTCTGACCCTGTGCACTCTTTGAAACAATAGTTCTTCAACATTCTCCTTAGTTGATAAGTTATAAGACTTCCACCACCCTGCGTACACCTTGCACGACCATGTTCTTCTCCTGCACTTCTTTTGGTATGAGAACAATGATATCTCTCATGATATTTCTGAGATAAAACTCAGACCCCCTTCAACACACACCTTGCGGATGTTCACTGCACTCCTTGCAGGAATTCTCAGGAAGAGAAAAAATTGAAACTCATTCTTATTCTTTCTCAGACTTCATACATTCAACATGAAATCATACACACAACACAACATTTAAAGAAATGCATAACAGAGAAACAAATGAACTGTAAACATACCATGCAACAAATGTAAACAGTAAGTATCATAACAGCATGAAAGTTGAGTCAAAGGTTCATATATTAACACAAGTTATCCTGTACATGGTTTCTTCTCTATTGCTCTCTACTATAGCTCTACAACTTATGAATTATGAATGATCATCCAAAATTACAATGATACAAGGGTGAGGGTGTCTATATCCATTTTCCCTCCTATGCTTCTAAACGGTCTAATCTATTAAATTAAATCTACCTACTTTACACTAAAAGACTTAAATGTCTATTACATTTGACAGATGAGAGTAATTTCTCTAGATCTGTTCATATCTCCAAGACATAAATGTAAGTGCGCTTTTCCTAGCTATGATATTAATGCTTCAGATTTCAAAATTCAAAATGTTTTTATAAAAATGTGCCCCTTTTTCATCTGCGCGTCCAGTTTTTCCTTTGGCTAGGCATGTTCTTTGGCTTTGTATGATGCTCCTGCATCAAAAACTCAAGAGTATCTACGAAGGTGATCCAAAATTTAAGGATGTCAATATTCAATGACATAGAGAAGAATTTGAAAATTTGAAGATGAATGAAAAGGAAGATATTGCAGCCTAATTTCTTAGAGTCAATGATTTTGTTAATGATATCAGAGGATTAGGTGAAGAGCTCGATGAATCCTTGGTTGTAAAAAAATTGTTGAGATCACTTCTCTTGATTTATAATGCTAAGGTCTTCGTCATTGAAGAATCTAGGAAATTGACCAAATGAAAATGGATGAATTACATGGGTTTCTTATAGAATATGAAATGAGAACAGGTACAGAAAGTGACCAGCCTGTAATGCTCCCCCGGCCTTAATCCCACTAGCTGGGAAAAACGCTACTGTGCGGAACAACATCTTTCTCATACTTAATTAATAACATGCATTTAAATCAAATTAAACACATTTAACTCAGAGTAAGCACAAGATTACTACTAACATAAATAATCCTCGGCATTAACAATAATTGATATGGACACAGAATACATGTTACATATAAGCATCACATACATGCATATACTTATAAATTAAGTACAAAATTAACACTTATCTTTTATTACTAGCGTAATTCCACCAACCATGTGCAGGCCCTCGACGAACCTCCTAGCCTTAGACCATGCTTCTCATCACTCTCAGCAGTGGGTCACCCCCAAGTTGGGACTAAACTCCACCCAAGGCAAGGAATCCTAGTCTAGGTTGAGGTTACAGGGAAATCTGCACCGAATAACCAGAAGTATTCTTCCCAGGATGCCTTCTTATGCCCACTTTTAATAGAATCTCATTCCCCACATGCCCGTTCCGCCCAAGAGTATACACCTTCACAAGAACAGTCCATTGATGCTTCACCTCCCTCTCTATGCCTAGGCAACAGGCCAAATCAGGAATTCTCAGAGCTTTGGAGTTGGTGCTGGACTCTCTTTGGGAGAAAACCACTTCCTAATAGACTCTCTCACCTGGAGGGAGTTTCTCACAGGCCTAACAACTTGCTTCTTCTACCACAGGCCTGACAACCCACTTCTTCAGCACACCCTTCGACTCAATTCCAACAGGGTGAGGGAAACCGCAACAACATCAAGCACTCAGTTGATGCCAGGATGACGACCACAACAAAAAATGGGAATAGTGCCACAAATGGAAACGACCAGATGCTAAAACATAACACACTCAGGTGATTATCCAGGTGTCGGGTTCTACAGAAGACACAAATCAACTCACGATTTACTAGTTATAGGATGTGTGACAGGAAATTATGCAGAGGTTGAGGATGGAGGAAAAACACAGAGACCAGACGAGAATACACAGGACAATCATAGAGGTCTCATGGTTTCTGTTTTCAGTGTTGTGTGGGATATGCCCAGCTCATACGCAGAGGTCACACCGTTTAAACAACGAACTGTAGAATGGAGAAGGAACCCCCATCATGGCTCAGCTCAACAGTTTTAACTGCATGCACTTGGGTTGACACTTATCACCCATGAAGCTCATTCTTTCCCATTTGGAAGTCACTCATCCTTCCAAAGAACTTAGGATAAAACATCACATTTCACATGACTTTTGGAATAATATTAAAATATTATTCCCAAGGACATAAGCCCCTAGTCTTAGACCCTCTTTCCAACCTTCCATCCCCCAATCCCTTACCAACTCTGTGGAATCTTAGTCCGCCATAACCTATTCATTGTGGTCAGTCTGCATGTAGCAATGTTTATATTTTTATTAATGTTCTGCATGATTACATATACAAAAGCAGGTTGCTAGCCTTAACACTTAGGCTCTTCGTCCTAATAACACATAAGCCCACCAACTTATATAAACTTGTCTCATCAGCCTATAAAACATAATTACAATTCATAATGAAATCTTTACACTTCATAGACATGATTTACAATAGGGCTCAGCCTTGGGGACATTACAATCCCCTCCCCTTATTTTTGCACTATCCTCAGTGCAACTTTACACTGCATCTGCAAGCTTTTCAAAATTTTCAAAAAGATGTAGGTACTCTGCCTGCATAACATCTTCATTCTCCCATGTTGCATCCTCAGGACCGTACCAGGTCCACTGGACCTTTACAAGCCATATAGCTCAATTCTAAAGCTGTTTTTTTTTTCTGTCCAATATGCGCATAGGATGCACTTGCAGGACACCTTCTTGTTCCACCTGAATCACATTCCAATCGATAACATGATTAGCATCTATTATATATTTCTTGAGAAATGAAACATAAAAAAAATTATGTACAGTCATAGATACAGGTAATGCAAACATATATACAACTGGCCCAATCCTTTCCAGTATTTCAAATGCCCCACAAAATCTAGCTGTCAACTTGGTGCAACTTTCCAGCTTCAGGGAACTCCTATTAGCTTTTACTTTCAGGAAAACATGATCACCCAACTTGAACTCTCTGTGGGTTTTGTTCTTATCATCATCACTTTTCTACCTGTCCTGGGAAACTTTCAAATTCTGCTTAATTTTTATCATTTGGTCCTCCATCTCCTTGAGCAACATTGGCCCAACTACTTCTCTGTCAGTTGGATTATCCTAGCTCACTGGAGTATTTCACTTTCTTCCATAAGGTGCTTCAAATGGGATCATCTTCAATGATGCATGATACCCATTGTTGTAGGCAAATTCTACCAAGTGCAGGTAGTCTTCCCATCTTGATGGTTTGTCCATCACATACATTCTCAGTATGTCTTCTATTACTCTGTTCACCCTCTCTATCTATCCATCAGACTCAGGATGATAAGTTGTACTAAAGTTCAAATTTGTTATGAATCCTTTGAAAAATCCTTTCCATAAATTTGAGGTGAATTTTGGGTCTCTGTCAGACACAATCGTTTTAGGAATTCTGTGTAATCGTGGCACTTCCTTCACGAAAATATCAGCAACCTCTGTTGCCTTGTGAGTAGTTTTCAATGGAATAAAATGGGAAGCTTTTGTAAGCTTGTCCACCACCACCATGATTGAATCATGCAGCATGGTTGGTCTAGGAAATCCTATAATAAAATCCATTGTCACCACTTCCCACTTCCACTCAGGAATGGGTAAAGGTTGTAGCAACCCTGTTGGGTGCCTATGCTCAGCTTTAACTTTCTGGCACT
The DNA here is from genome assembly GCA_900067695.1 of Picea abies. Taxonomy (NCBI): domain Eukaryota; kingdom Viridiplantae; phylum Streptophyta; class Pinopsida; order Pinales; family Pinaceae; genus Picea; species Picea abies. Next base: position 14,489 of record CBVK0101519067.1, read on the forward strand.
CCATACATCTGGCGATGTATTC
>CBVK0101519072.1:0-12568 GCA_900067695.1 Picea abies
GTTGTTTTGGTTGTCTTCATGAATAATGGAACTATTTCTTCAATTACTGGAGTAACTGTCTCTTCATAGTCTTCTCCCTCTTGCTGGGAGAATCCTCTGGACACACATCAGGATTTGTACATATGCAACATGCTTGATCTGTTAGATCAATCTTGGAAGTCAATACCGACTTCTCTTCTAGTCTCACAAAAAAATCCATATCCTAGTCTTTCTTGCTAGCTTCCTTCTCTGTCACTGAAACAAGGGAATCTTCCTAGGAGATTTCATATCTCCTAGAAGTTTCTGAGGCTGCCATCTAGTCTTCTCACGACATCTATCTCCTAGTCCTGGAAGTTGTCTCTTCATGTGATCCTTTCTGAGATCAAGCTTACTCTTGATTTATTCTGAGTCTTCAAGGACTTCATCATTTCTTATAGGGTATACTTGGTGTTGAATACCAAGTCTAAATATGAAAGGCTAAGTTAGATTTCAAACGAGTTTTACTTCCCGTCAAGGTGGCTTTATTATCCTTTGACCAAGTCTTCTGTGATTTCTTGTTCTAATGTTTGGTCATCTTTGGAGCCTTCTGCTCCTTACAATCAATCTCCATGTGAGACACTCTGGATCTCTAAAATAATGTCTTCTTCATCTTCTTTGGTACATGGATGTATACCATCATGTACACGACTTGGGTAGTTTGCTTCATGTCTCATCTAATTTGTTGTTTTCTATAACCTTTACTATAGCTTCCTTAGGGTTATCACCCATGACCTGAACCAAGGTCAACAAAACAACAGGCAAGAATAATACTCTTTTGGCAATAGTAATAAAACAATAGCATGGATAATCGTCATAGTAGCTCCTTTAGAGCTATCACTTGTGACCTGCCTGAAACAAAGATCAAAAGTAAGAAATACAATACGAAATGAGATCAACACTCTTCTAGTGTTGTGATCAAACATTCTGCCATGGTAACTTGGAACCAACACAAGAAGTTTTTCCTAGAGGAGATGTTAGTTGTATCTAGTAAATGATTACATTAAGCATTTATCTCAATATTCTCACATGCTACCAAGTATAATACTTTTCAAAGATTGATACCTCAACTATTGTGTTTACTTGTAAAGGGGTAGTTATCAACTTGTCACGTGCAACTTTGAATCTTATCAACTTAATTAATCAAACCTGGAACCTAGAGCCTTGTCCTTAGGAATAAATGTGTTGCTTATCTTCCAAGTCTCCTTCACTCAAGATGACAAGTGCTTTCTTCAACCTGTCTGCTTTCTTCAACCTGTCTTCTGTACTAAGACAATACACTATCTTGACATAAGGCTAGGTTAGAGAATAAACTCTATGGTCTCAACTTTAATCAATCTCATACTTTTAATTTAATTTTGACCAAAGTTTAGTATGATGGGCATAGCTTCAACATGCAACCTAGATCAAAATAATGTCATAACAAATAGATGCATATCAGGATGATCAAAACCGGGTTACATTATTCCTTTGAATGTGTTGGATATTGAGATCCTTTTGGATCTATGGCAAGATATCCCTTCTCCTACAAATACCCTTTAAAGCTTAACAATTTAAACATATGTGAGTACATACCTCTGATAGCATTTGCAGGTGGTGGAACCATCTGGTAGCAACGATAATAATTATCAACCATTTTAAAACTTCAAGGGTGACTGCAACTGGTACTGCAGTTGATACTACAACTGTAATTGATACTACAACTGATTTTGAAACTGCAACTGCAACTTAGGGTTTTATGAGGAAACCATAATTTTTCAAACTTCAAATTTTGAAATTCTGATCCAAGGGCTAGATGCATTGAGCTGAGGCGAGTGAGCTGGTGCAGTCAGATTTTTGAAAATCCAAATTTTACCCCTTGAAACTGAGATTGCGGAAATATGGACTGGTACTGGTTCTGATTTCCTAGTTTTTCTGGTTTTCTAGTACTTTTTGTTTTCTGGTACTTTTGGTTTTCTGGTACTAGTCAAAAACTAGGGTTTGAATTTTTAGAGGCTCTGTCCATTGAAAAGGTGTGCTTAAGTTGCCAAAAGATTCACTAGGGTAGGGCGCACTTTTCTAGATGGTTTTTAGGCAAAAATTCCTCTCCAACAAAAAGCCCTAATTTTCTTGTACGACAACAATGGTGTTTTTGCTTATCCAGTGAATGGTGCTCTCTTTAGCTTAGCTGTGATACAATGTTAATTTTTGAGCTATTATTAGGTTTCTTTTCAATTTAATAGATAACCATAGCATAGGTAGGATAATGATATAGGCCCAAATTCTACAATTAAGGTTGGGTTATCAAAATTTGGGATAAGAGAAATAAAGGTATCATTAAAATAAAAAAACATCTTCCCAGAGGATCTAGATTCCTCTATTACCCTCATCACGTCATCCTCTATTTCTTCATAAAACCCCCAAAATAATTCAAGTTACCATCCATCTGAATTATAACTTTTATCATTTTAGAAGTTGTGAAGAACCCCCTAGAGATCATCCTTTAAAACCTCCTCAAGTAAACTCTCATTATATTCTTCTATCACAAAGCTACGAAAGAAAGATGTCATTTGGACCACTTCAATAGTATTAACCTTAGGCTATTCTTTAGATTACCCCAAAGTATTCTACCCTTGTTCTGGCTATATGCTCAAAACTGGAAGCAAAAGAGCCATCATTCCTAGTCATTTTCCAAATGGTATTAACATTTTCCCTATAATTTAAAAATTAATGCAAACACTTACCATTTTCATCTCTCGTATCAAGCCATAGAACCATGCTATTAAGTCTCCAAGCTACCTATTTGTTTGTTAAAATTTTCCTCTTTCTTTGTTCTAACCAACAAACTTTGTTTTTGAACTCTTCATTAGGGAATCCAATCATTTCTTGGTTATACATACTTTCCAATTGAGATTCTAGAACAACTAAATCTTGCTCCTCTTTTACTTTATTTTCATGAGCCCACGTGATTGCAACATGTTTTATTTTCTATAGATTTATTGCAAACTAATCATAACTAATTCACTTAGTGATTCATCAAAAGGGACCTAACAATCCTTTATCAACTTGGAAAAATATTCCTCCTTTATCCATAGAGAATTAAAATTGAAAAGGACTAGGATGTTTTCTCTCAACTAGCTATTGCTAAGAACACTAGGAAATTATTTGACTCACCCCTAAACCTACGCATTGTCCAATCCTATCTTGATCAATGAATATTTAGAAAGGAGTAACATGTCCAATCTCTTAGCAATTATCTCCTCTCCAACCCTTTTGTTCCTCTAGGTGGGGTGAAGCTTGGGAGGTTCAATACCAAAATGATCTTGATCCTCCGATTTCCTAAATAAAAGAATTCTGACAAGTTGTCAAAGAGGGTTGTTGGGCCCCAAACCTCATCTCTTCATAATGAGAAATTAATACCACCTCCAATGATGGCATTCTCTTATCTAAGAAAAATCAAATTGAAATTCATTTCCCCAAAACAACCCTATCTTCATAAGGCTCATATATGTTTAGAATGTTTATCTCCTTACTCAAATCTAGGGAGTATAACATTGTACCTAAACTTGATCAAAACATAAAATATTAGAACAAGATAGAACCATTTACCTCCATCTTCAAGCAAGTTCCCCCAATTAACCCCTTGGATTACAAATGGTAAATTCTCATCCCTTAAACATGTTCATGAACTTAGAAAAAATCACCTCCTTCCTTTCCCTTCTCCCATCATTTCCTATAATAAAATAATATCATGCATATGAGCATCCATGATCCTTTTCAAGACATGTTTCCTTGAGGTGCTACTTATTACCACTTGTGATCTGTAGGATCTTTTAAATGACTATGGTTGAGTTTTAATTTTGCATGCGTTAATTAACCATTTGAGAAACTTAGTGAAAGAATGAGGAAAGAAGAGGAATTATAACAACCATATACACATTTGAAGATCTGAAATGAAATAATAAACAACAAACCATAACACGCATATTGATAACGGAGTTCGGCACAACTTTGCCTACGTCTCCAGGCCTTTGTCCCTGTGGAGGAGGCTTCTTTATTTATGTTCAAATGCTCAAAAGTACATCGCTGAAATGCCAAATGGCTACAAGAATGATCTGGTCATGTTCGTCCAGATCTCAAGAACCCTACAAAGAAAACGGCACGCAAAACGGACGTCCCAAGCTCCCAGAAATGATTTGACAACGTCTCCTTCTCAAAAGCTTCTTTGCATCAACATGGATTTGGCTTGGTTTTTCTTCAGTATAACTTTGCTCTGACTGCTCTCTAATGGCCTCAAACAGGCCTGGTTTATATAGCCTTGAAGTTGGTTGCTCAGCTCCAACTTCCTCCAAGAATTTGGCCTCCAAAAATGCCCAATATCCCCCAAAAATGGAAGGAATCAACCAAAAATAGGCATTTTAACAATAAAAAAACCAAACTATAGGCTAAAACCCAAAAATTAACCAAATTTGGGCACTAGCCCCCTGCATGTGCACGCACCCTCCGGCATGGTCGTATGGGGGGGCCATGTGGTCGAGCGCTCATGCGCTGGCCCCCTTTCCGCGCACCCGCTCCTGGTTTTGTGGCGCTCCAATAGGGCCACAGGCCAAATGTTAAACTCCCGCGCTATATGTATGTTGTAGCCCCGGGTCATATGGCTCTGCATATACCCATGGGCCAACGATTATAACAAGCCCCACACATTTGTATAACAGTCCATTGTATTAGGTTTTGGCGCTCGTTTTTATGGCGTGGTCCTGTGTAAACTGTATGGAACCGAGAGTTGGGGCTAAGCCCTGGCCCTTTCCCCCGCGGAATGAACCAATATACAATTTTAAATATAAAAATTGCCATTGTTATAACAAGTATCACCGTGGGGGCGGGCGGTTAGCCCAACCCTGCCAGTCCACAGCCTACCGGGAGGTCGCGGGTTCGACCCCCGACCATGCCAATTTTACAATAAACCAATAACCAATCATACGGTGCCACGTGGCACCTTAACCACCAACCATAACCTGACACGTGTCAACCTGTGATTCGCCCACGTCAACCGCCGTACTGCCCGGTCAACCTCCCCTGTCAGCCTGCCACGTCACCTGATGACGTCACCCGTGCCACGTGTCACCCTTCCAATGGCGACACGTGTCACCTCGGGATAGGTCCAACCGTATGCCAAACCAACCAATCACACTCTGCCACGTGTCGTCACCTGAGCATGCCACGTGTCATCTGCTGAAGCTGCCATGTCAGTTGTACGGACCGTATGTTCTGCACAGTCAGCATGACAAGTGGACTGTACGGACTGTACAATCATCCCCTTTTTTGCTTGTTTGACTTTTCGGACAGAACGCGATATCTTCTCCATACGGAGCCCGTTTGACGAAGTAAATATACCGTCGGAATCAAGAAGACGAGACGGACACAATGGCATAGGTTTCATCACATTCCGAGCACTTTCATTTTTGAGCATTTTTCAAGCCCTATCAGGCTTCTGGATCCCTATCAGGCTTCTGGATCCGATTTCGGATCAACTTGAATTCTTACTTGGTGCAAAAGTCATAATCAAAAATCTCAAACCCCAAGGGAAACTTAGGTAAGATGCCCATTTTCACCTCATTGTCCTTTCCTTTCTCACTTCAGATTAGGGAAAATTAGAATCTTAGCCTAGGAGGCTTATTTAAGGTTAACTAAGCTCACTTCACGTAGTATGGAATGGGATTAACGAGAGTTGAGCAACATAAAAAAAATAGGAAAAAAAAAGGTTTGAACTTTTATGGCTTTGGTTTGGTGGATGAAAGGGAGACTAATTCCTTTATTTACTTGGGTGATGAGATAATGTAATCAATTTTAGAGGGAAGTAGACAGCCAAAGTGACGTCTACAACCATGGCCCCAATTTGGTTTCTATATTTACAAGTTAAATGTGGAGAGGGTCTATAGTATTTCCACTGCTCAAGGAAATCAATTGGGTGGCCCCTACCAAATACATAGTTTTCATCTTGAAGGTAAGCAACATAAAAGGGAATTGAGATAAGAGGGAGGAAACCAATTACCCTAGACCTTTTTGTTGCAACAATCATGCTCTTCTATGGCCCTTGTTTGACTTTGGAATCCATAACCTACAAAAATAAATTCCAATGGTGCACCTAGAACATAATGCCACACATACAGAAATAGTACACCATATTATACAAAGATTTAGACAAAATAAGGACGATTTATTCCAATGCTTGGGGCTCTTTCACTCACATAAAAAATCCCCTCTACAAATGGAGAGAGAAAACCCTCATATAGGCTTAAGATCCATATCCTCTTTACAATAAACAATGAATTGTTTTCCTAGATCGATTAATCTTTCCAAGGAATAATCATAAAATAATCCTCTCTAACAAACTTCTTACTAAAAGTAGAAAGTGTTTGTTCAGATCCACAATTTCCTCTAGGAGGTTACAATAAAATACTCTAGATAAAAAATTATCAATGAAACTCTCATCTAACTAACTCCACTAGCTAAATCAACAATAATAAAATAGTTGAGTTAGTTACAACAACATTCCAAAAATAGAGCCAAGAAGTTGGGTGCCTCTTTTGGTTGAGAGATTGACCATGTTTATGCTCCAAAAATAGCAACATAGAGATGTATCTTTGTGTGCGCCCTCCTATAAGTGTCCCACATGTGAATCCATGAATAAATGTGCTAGATAACCACTCTTCTCCATGACTAAGTCATCCCATTCAAAAAGATCACCATGTGGCACATGCTATCATCCCAAGGTGGAAAACCGAGTCAAAATCCTTCAAATATGTCATCAACCTCAACAAATGGTATAGGAACATGTGAAACATGACCTCCTCGAGTGGATAGATGCATCAATAGGTGGAGTGCTCAAGTGACGTGGACCATAAATGATCAAGCTCCAAGATAACCAATTCCAAGAAATATGAAACAAAACCCTCCAAGTAACATGTGTGTCTCCATATATCCATAGATCAAGGTAGTTGAGGTGAATCTCAAGATAGGAGGTTTACTAGTATAAAATAGACAACAAAAATCGTCATGTGCCTAGTCATAAAAAACCTCAACAACCTCCACACATGCATAATAACCACCATCCAATGGGAAATTAACCTTGATCCATGAGAAATGCATCCAAATGTGTGCAAGCAATGGAGTGATCCATGAGAATGAGGTGTGAAGTCAACATAAAGTGCAACCTCAACACGAAAATAGAACCAAGAAGCCAAGTGCTCTAGTGTTAGAGTCAATCTATGCAACAAGGAGTGGGTTGGCCCCTCCAATCAAACCTTAGGAACCTGAAAAACCATGAAGGAGAGGAGAACTCCACTAGAGTAAGTGTCTATTCCATCAACAATCATCATGAGGTCAATATAAACACTAGACACTTATTGATGTTTGAGTCTGTTAAGACCGAAACAACAACCTCATGAGGATATGAATCACCCCACGTTCTTATAGAAGTGGTACTCTGCTTTGGCTAAAAGATACATTGTGAATATCTTATATTAGGAAAAATGCTTAGGCAACAAATTCCATATCTTTATTGCTTGGATTTATACATAAAATAGTTCTTCAATAACCTGATATGATCTTTATGTACAACAAAAGTCTCTTGACAATAACAAAATATTGAAGGGAGGTTTCAATATTAGAATATCTCTTTTCTTCACATCATATATAGAACCTTCTTAATCACATACAAATACATCCATATATTCTTCATGAGAAATAAGAGAGGGAAGTCTTGATCATCTCAAAAAATTTTAAAAGAATATTGCAGTTAAAATATAAGAGAACTTGATAAACATACTTCAAACATCTCACCCTTAGAAACCCCAAGATCTGAAACATCATTGAAGTCATGCCCCAAAGTATTGCTTTGTGGAGTTTTATTCATGAAATATTTTCAACAATATACAAAATATCTTACAGTCACAATCATGGTTGTAAATTCTCCATGATCATATAAGAAAAATTCTTTGAAGAATACAAGAAAGAACACTCAACACTCAACCCCATGCTTGGTTCATAAATACAAACATAAAGTTATGAAAAATTAGTGTAGTAGAAGAAACAATGGAGAATATGGAGATCTATTTTCATTAATCAGAAGTTTGGATATATATTCATGGCTGATGCCTTCTTGTTTTGATCTTCTGCCCCTGCCCCCTTGATTATGGAATCTTTGATGAAGCCCTTCTTCTCATTTTTAAATTTGCTCTTCTAACTCCTTGAGGAAGTTAGGGTTTTCTCTTCTTGAATTTCCAATACAATTTTATTCATGAAACATTCACTTTAATTGATTCATCATTTAAGTGTCTTTAATGATTTCACATCATTAACATCCACATCTTTCAAATTGATCATTTTCCATCTTTAATAAAAGTTTTTATATAGACTTTTATTTTAAAAATTTAATTAATTTCCCTTTTAAAAAAAGGGACCGTGTTTTAATTTTATGGATATGATAATTAAATTTCAGCCATTGAAACCAATTTATATTTGATACTCATCGTCTTATCTTTCCAACGATATAAATTTTGTCCAAATCTGACTCCCAGATCTCAAGATATGCATTCGTGAAGTTGAGTTGCCAAGTGGATCCATCAAAACATAAACTGATCGTTCTTTTAATTTCCGGGAAAGATATAGTCAATTTCATCCCTTGAAATCTGTACCATCATCTTCTTCGTCAAAATAAATTTTCAACGGTATAAATTTTGCACGATTCCATCACCTGGAGCTCAAGTTATGACCTTTGCAAAATCATTATTCAATAGTTGTTGATTAAATCTATTTGAAAATGTGGGCCCTTGATCTAATTTCATGCTCCGTAGTTTGAATTTCGACTTTTCCTCATAATTCTAATCCCACATGCATGGGATTTTAATAGTTTTCAATGTATATAGTACGAAGTGTAATATAGACTTAGTAAAAAACAAAGAAAGGAAGACTATGCAAGCTTGAGATTCAACCTTCCTTAGAAATTGAATAAACAATTAATATTTTGATCAAAGTCATCTTCCACCCATGCCCAATCAACATGATGAGTCACCATCCATGCCCAATTAGCATGATGAGTCGCTATCCCCATATTGCCTCATGTCATGACCTGGTATGTCAATAATTTGCCCCATGTAACCCATAAGAATGTGTCATGTGTTTCCAATGGCGAGTTTCCATGTGTCACCATTCATATGATACCATGTGGCTCCAGTAGTTAAGTACCATTTTTCATCCTTGCCATGTCATCTTCCACCCACACCCAATCAACATGATGAGTCACCATCCACATGTTGCCACATGTCATAACCTTGTATGTCAATAATCTGCCCCATGTAACCCATAAGAAGGTGTCATGTGTTTCCAATGGTGGGCTGCCATGTGTCACCATTCATACGATACCATGTGGCTCCAGTGGTTAAGTACCATTTGTCATCCCTGCCATGTGGCATGATTTCATAGTTAAGTACCATTTTTCACCCCTCATAGGCTGCCACATGGCATGATTTCATAGGCTGATAAGATTGGTATGTCATCCAATGAGTATTTTCCACATGTCAAGAAGTGAGGCTGCCATGTGGCATGATTTCATAGGATGATGAGATTTATATGTCATCCAATGAGTATTTTCCACATGTCAAGAAGTGAGTCGTTGGCATATGGAGTGTTTTGATTGGTTAACAATTATGTAATTCAAATAAAGTTTAATTGTAAAGTTGAATGGTGAAAGATGAACAAGAGACTAAGTGAGGCGGAGGGGAAATTTGAGGAGGTTGGAAGTGAGGGGGAAAGGTAGGTGGAGGTAAGGGTTGTTAGGTTCACGGGTTGGGGAGTGAGGGAGGTGAGGGAGTGTGGCGGTCCTGCCAACCCGTCGTGGAGTGGAGAAAAAGGAGTGAGGGGGTAAGGGAAGGTAAAAAAAATAAATCTAAGTGTTGGGAAGATGAGGAGTAGTAGAGAAGGAAAGATAAGGAGAGGGGTGCATAAAAATAAACTAAGTGTGAGGAGAGGAGGGGATTTTTTTCGAAAAAAAATTCTAAGTGTGGGAAGGAAGTTATGAGAAGAGGGAAATTTTTCGAAAAAATTCTAAGTGTGGGAAGAGTGAAGGAGTAATAGAAAAAACTAAGTATAGAAAGTTGTGTTCCAAGAGATGATTCAAGACATGAATTGTTCCAAGATATGAACATGGCTCCAATATAATTTGTGGTTCCAAGAAACGACACGGTTCCATTAGAATGATCATGGTTCCAAGAATTATTAATTCCAAGAAACATTAGCTTTTCCTCACATTGAAGAAGCATTTTTTGTCACTTTGATACAAACCTAGATATCTTGAGCATACAAACTCGAATTTTGAATACACAAAATGTGTGGCAAAGCTGAGACTCAGGGTTACGTAATGAACTTGTTATCGTTCAAAACATTTCTTCTTTTAATATCATTTTTTATTATTATTCCATGAGTGGGAAAATATAATTGACCAATTTCTGGTCAACAACACTCTAGGGCATTCCCACCCAAGATGCCACATCATCAATATTCCTCCAATAGCTGAAAATAACCTGGAAACTATACCAAATTCTAGAAATCCATGAAATAAGAGAGCGATCACCAGGATTAAGTGTCTATCCCATTATTAATACCATAGGAACATAATAGACACAAAAAATCCTAGGGCTCTCTGTCCAAGAAGTGTGATCCATCAGCCATGCCAAAATCAACCTTGAAAAATCATTAAGGAAGTGAGCGCTCTAATATATTAGGTGTCTATTTGATAAAATATCACTGTAGAAACTCAATAGACATCTCAAATGACTGAGTACTCCATCGCAACCCTCAAGTAGCATATCATTACTCAAAACTAGGGCAATCCAAAGCATGTGAAATAAGGTGAGTTCTCCATGAAATTATTTTTCTATTGTGTCTAACATCATCAATAAAGTAGAATAGGCATGTCATATGCTAGGGTATTACTTCTATAGAAGAGCCATATTTCATCAATCTATACATACATGCAAGGAAATAACACCAACATCAAGTTGATCCAATGGCATGAAGGTAACCAACATCACAACATAGCATCTAGGAGAATCATCACCATCTAATGATCCAAGTATCAAGGAATATGTCACCATGAAGAAAGAAAAATGAGCCAAGACCATCAACCACATATTCTATCAAGGAGGACCACTATTCTCAACCATCCTCAAGAAAAAATAAAGGTGTGTACAATCAAAATCCATGTAAGTTACCCCTACAAAACCTATCATGTGATGAAAATCACAATTTACCATTCATGTAAATATGAGGGGTAACACTACCCAACCCTTGATGATTCAGAGAGAGAGGAAAATCATGGATTACGCTCAAAATTCATATGTGCTCTAAGGACCCCAAAAGGAGAGCGTTGTTTACCAACAATGGCTTCATTTGCAACTTTTTCTTGGGCTAGTAACAATAAATACTTTATGCCTCTTCTAGTACATTTTCTCCCTTTATTTATAGTAAAGCCTAAGCCTCCTTCAATCTCCCCAATTTCTCATTCATCTTAATTTCCTTTCCAAGTACTAACCTCACTGACTAAATCTTTTGTTTAATGCACTTCTTTCTCTTTTACTTGATTGAAGCACCTTCTCCACCATCTATAACATCATTACAACCCCCTCCATCTCAAGGAACCACCTTCTATCCCTTTTCTCCAAACACTTGTCACACATGTGCCTCAGTCCACTAAGCCAAATCATCCTTGGAATACTGCACATATTTTTCCCTAATATCTATCAAAGAATCAATCATCGAGTTGTGGGCTATCTTAGGAACTGACCATCCTCCTACCTCCACTTGGTTCTAGCTATGAAATGTTGTTTGTCTTTCTAAAGATCTAGAGATGATATGATTCTTACTAGAGAAGAAGCCAAAATCAAAGTTTCCAACAACACCATGAAACACCAAACCCTTACTCTTCTCAGAACTAGAACCTATCAACTCAACACCTTGCCTATTTCATAGGGGAAATGAAGTGAATATGCTAACTCTTGACCAATCTTCACGTAAGGGATTAAATTTCAATGTGGATACCTACACTCTTGTCACTAGATCTTATGGCCACCAATCCAATGGAAGCTCATCACTTGTTGATGTCCATATCATAAAGAGAGTTAAAGTGTTTTCTAGAATAGTACTCCTGGACAGGCCCTCCCAGATACCCAAACATGTAGAATTTTCAAAAGTCCATGAGCTCAAATATTTGGATTCTAAGCACATTGTCACTTCATCCACTAGGGGAAGCACCTTACCCTCCAACCAAAAGTTTGAAGAGGCCCATATATGATGTCCCACAGTGGTATCATTATAATAATCAACCAAATCTAGCTCCATGGTGTCTACTACATAAACCTTAACTCTTCTCCCTCTCCCAATCTACATTTATGATTATTTATTATCGATTTATTAGAGAGGCAATCATTTCTAACAACCAATATTTTTCTAAACAATATAAAAAAATTCAAATAGCCCATAATGCCTTTCATTTGGCATATGGGCACAATGCAGTGAC